>JAQFZF010001129.1:0-14834 GCA_034695365.1 Enchytraeus norvegicus | reverse complement strand
GGTTCACGCAGATCAAATAACCGATTCAGAACCTTTCCTCTCGACAGCCATCTAACATCCGAGTGCAGCAGTAGGTGTCCGTGTTCGCCCTCCCTCTCAGAACAAAATTTATGTAAAATTCTAGAATTGTGAGGAGGAGATTAAACAAAATTCACTATTTGCATGACTTGTAACTTGTTAATTGATAAAAGTCCAGATTTCGATTCTGGTTCAATTCAATTCTGATCATATTTCAAAATTGGGTTGTTTTTGGTTATATGAACAAAAAAAGTATGTTGGCTTCAAAAATGTCGCAATTTTCACAATTGGTTCGCGGAACACCTGGTGGCTCTCCGCGGAACACCACTGTTCCGGGGAACACAGGTTGAGAAACGCTGCTTTAGATGATGTTGTTTAAGATGTCACACAAATACAAACAACACTTACTCAAATAGTCTTATGGAACAACCCCTGCGAGGCGGTGGAGCTGCTGGATACCTGGCGGCGAGCCCTGGATGAGCGCTCCTAATGACGAAGATAGAGGGGCTCAGCACCACGGCTGGTCTTCGGAGTGGGTAACAAGATGTCACATTCCGCGCTAGGTACTATTCTTCTAGGTATTAAATTTGTGGGATTAATAAGTGCTCACTGTTTTAAGCTTAAAACAAATCTTTGTGACGATAGTGCTCGATAGTGTTGAGCCGTCTTGCAGAGAAGCTGTGCTTCTGAACCATGACAAACTCAAACCTATATTGCTGCTTTCCAATTTACGTTCAACCATAAATCGCTGTCAGAAGACGAAACGAAATTTAACTTTATAATTAAATTCTCATGGATTTGTTAATTTAATGTGAATGGATGTATTATACATATAATAATGTAATATGTAGTTGTGTACTTGAGCTTTTCATGTGTGTGTGCAACGTAGGCCAATATGCTTTCGTGTGTGTGCAATGTGCATAACTGTGTCTGGATGAATGTGCTTCAATGTTGACTTTATCTTCTTAGTTGAAAAGCTATTTATAGTTACATTTCTTTTGTGTTGTTTGATTGGCTTTATCATTGTTACCATGGCGTTGATTCAAAAAAAATCTATATTAAAAATGATGACATACATCTGCCTCCTATTTTCCAGAATACAATGTAATCAAGCTACATAAAAAATTCATACTTTTGCTTTCATATCTGCCTTTTCCACAGCAGCTGCCAGTTGTTCCATGTTTACAAATCGATTTAGCTAAGTGCTGTTATTTAACACGTCTAACGGCCTTAGACAAAGACGACAAATAGAATCGAATCCCTGCCCATCCCTTCTATTATTTACTGTGACTTCACCCCCCCCCCCCCCCCCCCACTCGAAAGTGTAACATAATCCTGGAGACAAACATGTAAACTGTGATCTCCGGAAAGGTTTTGCCCATTATCTGACAGCAGACAACTGGAATAAAATACTGGAGGCAGATTGTTGTCAAGTTGGACATTTGTGGATATTAACGATTCAACTGTAACACGAGAATTCGTTTCGTGTGCTGCGAGGGCGAGTGAGGTCAACGAGGTCCACGAAGGATGGAATGATCGCTAGCAAACTTGCCTGATAAAGTGCTCGAGTCCCAGCCGGGTCCGTCTCTAACAACATCCTTCGATACGGAAACAGACGTTAAAATTCTAAAGTCTCTTACTTTCATCAGTACAAAAAGCTCATATCTAACGGCTAAAGTGGAATTGAACGCCAGTTTCGCGACTCAACGAAGTAGAAGATAAATGAGCGGATGAGCTCTGAGATTTGAACCGTAAACCGATTGAACCCGATTAAGATGCTTAATCAAGGCTCTATTGGCCCAGCCAATATGGCATAGAAAAAACAACTGAAAAATGAGCTAGCGTTATTTTTTGCAGTGTTGTTCACTATTTAACTCAATTTCAATAGATTTATAGCCTCTGAGCCTTGCACTAAGGTGCCAATTCTCAAGCTATGTTCATATTTAATTATTTATTTTGCTGTCATATTTTTCTAGTTCTGATAGTATGGTTATGCGATCAGGCTCGTTGTGGCATTTGCCGATCACGATATCGTCGTCAGCTTATGAAACGGACATTAAGGCAATACATTGCATTCTATTAAATAATGAAAAATAGAACCGCCAAATGCTTTATTGAATTAGACGGCATTGGACTATTTGAGTACCGTAAATCAGACAGATTTCACAGTCAAATTGTAAATCCTCCAGTTGCGGAAAGTTGGAAAAAGATCCTGTGAACGACGGAAAGTGAAAAATGATCCCGCGAACGTCAGAAAGTGGGAATAAGAGTCGAGAACGAGGTAAATAGCACTTGGTCTGTGTTCGGGTTAAAAGTAATGGACAGCAATCAGACTGACAGGCGATTGTTTGCCTTCAGTGGCTCCACCATTGTGTCTGTGATTGTGATGACCATTAGCGGTTCACTATACCAAACAACTTCTCACTAAACTGTTAGCACGTTCCGCCATGGTGCTAATCTGTCACATTAGTGCTAAGTGTTAGCAAAGTGTTAACAAATGAGCGCAGGATAGAGACGAGGCTACTGGCACATAAAAAGCGTATACACTACTGCAGTGCTAGCAATACTTGTGTTAATTAACAAATGAGCTGAGAACAACACTACCACATTCAATGATTCAAAGATAAAAGAAGTTTTATCAAGATTACAAAGGTTGGTAGTTTAGCTTAAAGTCGCTCTCTCATAACTAGATGATTAGCGACTGTCTAAATATCAACCAACGACCAGCTTATCGGCCAGTCATGTCAAATTAGCTCAAGACGTAGTGCAATGTCTTGGCACAGGTAATCATTGCAACGAGGCAAGGTTTGCAAGATTACAAAATAAGGGAGCGGTATAATTTATTTTCCTTATAATCTATTATTTACGGTATTTATACAAATAGGAGAAACTATGTAGTTAATGTAGCTTTTGGAATTAAGCAAACTTTTTGTATTTTCTTCACCGTGTGGTACGGTGTGGGTCCGGAATACTTGAAAACAGACTTCCTGATAACGCACGGGCATCTAGGAGGCTAAATACGCAACTGTACAGTGCAAGGCAATAAGGATAAGGCCGAATTTAACGTCAGTTTCATCTCTCGAAAGGGATATCAGTGACGGGCGAGCCTCGGATTCGAACCCCGCACATTCTGATCCGCAGTCGGAAACCTAACCCATCGTGCCACTGGCTCCTGTAATGTAGAAACTACCTCGGAGACGTGTAGCAGGTAAAACGCGTCATATGACTGTGCGCTAATGATAAAACCTTGGGATGGGATCAGCCTTTGATTGGTCGATTTCATGATCGCCAGTGAAACCGATAGTCCGGGATGCAAAATTTCCCTTTGTAATATATTTAAACACATATATGAAAAATGTCAAAATCCCAATCCCACCACCAACCCTAACCCTAAATAATAAATAAAATATAAAAATATAAAAATATGAAAAGAAAACTGAGTTTTTGGCAGTGTTTTAATATTATTTAATATATCTATAACCATATTACAGAGGGCAATACCGCGACCGGAATAGAGGAAATAATTTAGCTTATTTTCACGGCGAAGCACTGTCAGCGACAGACAAATCTATAATAATTCAAAACAATGTAGGCTACTTCTGTATACGATATGGAATCGTCTGAACTACATTGCAAGCTGACTGCAGGGCGCATATTATAGGGAAAATATGATTATTATAATAGCGGAGACCAGCAGCTCAATTACAGACAATATTGAGCAATAAACAGCAGGCATATAATTTAGCAACCCTGGCCACCACGTTATTGCAGGATCACATCAAAGCTCAGACCTGATGAAATGTAATTTTCACACATGTGAGAGACATGAAACAATGTGAAACAATGTACAGTCCTGAGTAGCATGACTAAAAATCTAACATGTTACATAAAGGTTGCTGGTGGTGGATAGTGAATGAACATCTAGTATATTGTAGACTAGGCAACTCTATACCCTTCACTGTTCAAAGCGCTTCTGAGACATAGTTAAGAGTGCACTATAGAAAAGTATCTGATTGATTGATTCTAAATACACCTGAATACAGAGATGCATTAATATTATAAATATATTTTATAATCATTGAAATATACTTCATATATTTCATATTATTATGATTAAAATTTCTTTTTTAATTTTACAGCACTTATTTGAAATCTTACATTTTCGTCAAAACAATTGTCGAATATCAGGAAGCTTGAAGGCCTACTTCGACATGTCAATTAAGAATAACGAGATTCGCATAGATTTATAAACAGCTCGATAAATGTTCTGAAATCTTCAAAACAATTTTGTCGTACATTCATTGTAATTTAGGCCTAATTGCTTGTGTGGTTATAATCATAATATATGCTATGTACAGTATTTTTAGAAACGAGTAAATCTAATGCTATGTGATCGTCAAATTCTATCATTTGTAAGCAAGGAATTCACTCAAACTAACATATCTGTGGAAGAGCTTGAAGCGCTTTGTTCTTAACAAGACGAAGCTGTTAACAGTGTTAACCATACGATACTGCCTTGAGGCAACGTTACCCGTTATTAGTCAAATAAACCAGAAACCTGCTGCAAGATCTAAGTACGCAACCACTCCATAAACATATCAAATTAGTCATATCATTTTAACGGTCAATTAATCGCCGCACATATTGCAGAATAATTGCCTCGAGTCCAATTAGAACAGGTTGTCATTCTTATGTTATACGTTATTATTTTTTTGATTAGTCAGTGGGCCCAAAGAATGTCACTCACTCAATTAATAAACGAACAAACTAATGAACGAATGTGAACAAACGAATGAACGAACGAATTTGAACTAACGAATGAACGACAAACGCAGATATTGCGGAAGGCAAGGGAATAAATTAAATCTCGAGGTGTGCACCCCTCATTCAAAAGATGAATTTGAATTTATCATTCGAGTCAAAACGATGCGGATTTAATCACTACCCCCACCTCCCCGACCCCTCATAATTATTGGTTAATTACTATAATTACTCCTCTCATTGGATAAATAACGAGAGTCTAGAACAATCTTTATGACGCCTTGTAAGTGGTATGCAGAGATACACTAATGAACAGATTAATTAATGATTTATATTAATTAATGATTTATATTAATTAATTAATATAATGAAGTGTTCCTGCGGTCACTAGGCTATATATAACATCGTTACTGCACAACAAAGCCTCCACTCCCTCACCACCCACTATCCCTAGGATACAATACTCCCGAGGTCTATAACGTGATTTTAATTCGCCACACAAATAGACATCGCACTCCCTACAGAGTTCTCTAGACAGATTGATATCTGCTGGAGCATCGCAATCAGTGAGTCAACGCGAATAGAAATCAACTCTGACCGTTTTACAACTTTCCGAAACCGTTCTATTCTTGGCGAATCCCTCCCCAATTTTCTCGAAATTCGATATACAGTAGGGAAGAAAAGGAGGGAAAGGGTTGGACCCAAAGGCAAATGCAGTGATGATTGCGTAACACGTTTATAAGAGTCAAAACTTGACCAGGTTCCAAAATTAGATTCATTCTCTTGAGAATTTGTAATTCGTGCCATGCAATCTTACCTCAGGCTAATTCCTGCATGTTGTCAATTATTGAGCACTAGACTGATGGTAATTAAACTGAAATAGTCAGGTTACAAACCAAGAGTCAGATTTGAAATTCATGAATAACTATAATAAGAATCTTATCTATCAGATGTGTGACATTCGTCATGAGTATAGAGCCATGTGTCATTAATGAATACTGCTTCAGGCCGTTTTATTATTCGCTCTTTCATTGAGATATAATTATTGATTTTCCTGAATTCTATGTTTGAAATATTCAATCTATATCAGCTACACTACCTTCATTACATAGCTTCCAAGTTTGAGCAAATTTAAACACTTTATTGTATTTGATAAAATAAATCAATTTTATAAAAATGTATATAAATCTAAGAGTGCTCAGACCTTCTTGACATATATTTATGCTTATGCATTGGCCTGTGCATTTGCATGCTTATGCATAAGCATGCATGCTTATGCATTTGCATAAGCAGAGAAAAAGGTATGCCTACTATTCACAAGTTGGTTAAGAAAATATCATTAAAAGCAGATGGCGTTGTACTTTTAAGGAATAACAATAATTTTACACAGTAAAAGTAGGAAGTGCTACTAGGCGCACAGCACTAAACTGCTGTGTACTATGTGAGATAAAGCTGTAATAAGCTTGAGCTAATTTTGAAGCGACTGAGCCGTCTTACAGAGAAGCCTTGTGCTTCTGAACCTTTACGCGGCTAAACACACTCAAACCTACAAGTATTTGACTGTTATAACATAGAGCACATAAATAGTCCGCCCACTCACGCACATAAGTCATTACAAAGCTAAATGATGTTCGGTGCCGGTGCACAAAGCATAAAACATAAAACACGCCGGCAGAGGCGCTAGTCATTACTCGCTTCAATTCCCACAGAATATTCAACATCTGCCAAGATTTCTTACTTCTTGTTTGATATCATAAACAGCGTGTTGGACTTAAGAACTTCAATAATTATTATTAATATATTCGTAAGATGATCATAATATAACATATATTGTATAACTGTGTGTGTAACAGTGTGTTTGTGTGTTTCATAATATAGTAAGAATTTGATGATAATTCTTTTTGATTAAATCAATATTAATTAAATTAGGAATAACAATAATCACAACAGGTTATTAGCAGCGAATGCTATAATAGTTGTCCATCGCAATAAAAGTATCTTGGGCTATTATTTTAACATTTGGTTTGCCGATGCTTATGTTGCAAGGTAGATAGATAGGATCGGGATTGTTTTTCAGCGACTATTATTAAATTTTATGGATTAAATGTGCAGTTAGAAATTGAAGAAGTCGATGCAGTTTCCTATATCAAACACTAGAGAGATTGAAGGTTGACTTGGCGTCTTGGATGCTCAGAGGCCTTTCCCGGGCCCCACTCCCGACCCCACCACGTGACCTGGCGAAGAGAACCCCTGCGGAAAGGCTTGCACATGGGGTGTGATCTGTGCACTGTGCAGTGCGCAGCCATTATGCGGCCACACTGAACCATACTATCCCATACACTCTTCACTGGCGACCTACACATGACCCTAGTCATATACATAACTATAACCAGGCGTTTCCTCTTCAACTTCTGACTTTAGAGGTTGAAACGTCAAGGAACAAAGATTTTCTGAACATAGTTATGGTCTTTCTACTTAAAGTCCTACGTCTAATGGTTGAGGTTATGTGAGGTTATGTGAACCGAATCGTGTAAGTCGAATATACATGTGGAATCTCTAATATACGTCTCTAATTAGTCGCCAGATGATGAAAAGGACGTTAAGCTCGCATTTCTTCATTGAAGCGAGGGGTGCAGATACCTCTTGGATCAAAACCGATAATAGTGCGAACGTACTAGATACGAGTACATTACTGTAATGTAAGACTTTTGAAACGATTCAAAATAAGGTTTACTATTATAAAGACATTTACGAACTCTATTTCTTGTTTAGTATAGTACAGTAGATAGCCAGCTTTGTACATTTTGCAATGCAATTCCATTGTATATGCTGATGGATGCTCTGTACTTTTTATGTAAGATTTCTGCGTTATGACAGATTTCAAGAAATAAACGAATATATAAATTAATTAATAGTAGGCCTATTAAAAAATGCTGCATTCTAACTATGAAATTGGCCACCAAAGGATGTCGGAGAAAGAAGTGGATCAAGATAAGAGATAGAAGTTAATTAAAACTATAATCTAGGCCTATAAGATCTTTTCTGTTCAGTTTTCAACTTTTTATTTTAATATGTTATGACAACCGATATATATCCAACAAAAAGGATTGAGCAAAAGTGCAATAAGCGATATAGTCTATCTCCATAGCTTACAGATATCGGTTTTGCGAATTGCTCACAGAACAGTAGATTATTGAGTTTCAATGTAAATAGAGAAGACGCCAAGAGGAGCTCAGATTTCACCACGTGTGTCTCTGCATCTTGTGAAAACTAGGTTATAGAAAATTCAGCAATGTTATCTTGCAACAGTTACTATAATATCAACATGAATTATTAATAGTCCATTAACTAAAATCGAAAATTTATCTACAAAAGGCAAGACAAAAAGGGCTATAGTATAGGTATACTTGTTTGTTATCTAATACGATAAAATTAGGATCTGGGTTTGGGTTAAGGTTAGGGTTAGGCTTAACTGTTTCCATAACCCATACCCTAATCATAACTATAATTCGTTTTAATGATATTTTTGTTTAAAAATATGACTAATTATTATTAAATTGATTTGGGGTGAGATAACAAACAAGTATAACAAGGCATATGTAAAGTTAAATAAGAAATGGGCAATAGGCATAGACCACAGCTTAAATGGTTAACTTTAAGTCCCGGGATTCATATCCATGCGAAGATCGTTATAAATTATAATAAATTATCATATATAAAGTTTATTTTGCACCAACTCAATGGCAAATAGAATACAGATACAGAAAAATAAGGTAAAAGTTTACAATAAAACATCAATAAATAAAAAAGCCAATGAAATAAAAAATATCAATCATCAGTGCTACAATTTAATGCTATACAATATTACTCATAAATTCGAGAGAAATTCAATGAAATCTAATATTAAATATGTGCAATTGTGCATTGTGCAGTTCCATAAGCTCAACGACGTAAAACACCACGTTTAGGCAAACCTATATAAAATATAATTTTATATAATTTTGTCAGTTCTATCTGTTCAATAGACCGCTGGGACGAGTTTATTAGGCTGAACGGCATAGTAGATATTTTTGCATATAACATACCGTTTTAGACATCATCATTGGAAACAGAAGTCAAAGTATAACGCATTATGTATTCCATTAACGAATGCATCGATAATTATTTATCTTCAAGCATTAATGTTACGTTTACACTTCAGATTATTACCATTCAACGCATTAAATTAATTACAACATACAATATTATTGTTCACAAAACAACAACAACAAAGCAGTTAGAGTGCTACTGTCGTCAATGACAACAACGAGCACTATGAAACCAAAGCCAAACTGATAAGCAATAAATAAAATGTCCAAAACAATGCAAAGCCAAAATCCGTGAAATCAGTCCTAGAATTTCACACAACTGATGCTACAAAGCATTCAATAGCTAGCCTGCTATATCACCAACGCGTGCTAACGCTCTTCCATACGGTTCTTACAAATTTCTTACAGAAAGTATCGAATAGCCGAGTGATGAAAGAAGACCGCCAGGGGTCTGCAGTAGTTAGAGTGGACGATAGTCCATATGTGAGGATATAAATTACATTGTAGCCCGAGGGTCTCAGCAAGCAGCTTTGTAACATACTCGCATTACCAGTATTCAATCTGTAGACAGTAAATCTGTAAACACTTTTAACGATGTATTGTTGTGGAGTAAATAGCCGTGTTGTGAATCACATGAAAGTGGGGTTTCACTTTCATGTTTTCTACAAATCCTTCCGCAGTCAGAACGATTTGTGGACTTGAATTAGTTCGGTAAAGTCAGATTAAGGGTTCGATTTTGTTACACCGTGAAAGTTTATCTTTTATGCAAATAACTGCATGCTACATCGAAATTACAATAGTAAACAAATTGACAACATTTCATTTGTTCAGACTTCTCGATAATAATATTTTACGAGGCCCTCTTGCAATATCACAGAATAGCAGTTCAAAAATTCTCAATGCTATGTTTGCTTTCTTGCTATGGTCAGAGTGATATATTCTGCAAGCGTATTATTTGTCCAATGGAACAGACCTGATAGACTACAAGATAAATATTGCAGGCTAGACATTAGACAACTTTTCTATATACTGGAATTTTTCTACCGAGCGCCGCCACTGAGGTGCTTAGTACTTATATCTATCTATCCAGTGCCTGCTCTGTTGCATGTATTCCTATACACAAAAGTCTACCATCCCGCTCATTAGAGCACAACATCGATTAAATCAAACAATCGATCCCATTTCAGAGGATCCAGGGTGACGGGAGGTTGATCGCCTTCCCTTAAAAGTAAAAACAACCAGCTTTCTAGTCATTTTCTGGTAGAAAATATCAGAAATCTGGTTATTTTTGTTAAATTATACCAGCGTCTGGTATTTTCTGGTAAATTCACCCCTCCCCTCTCCCCTTATTAACAGTCTGGATCCGCCACAGATCCCATCAAAAGGCCTTCCTGCACCACAACTAAAATAATTTGTTCAATTTGACTTTTGAGATGATTTCCCAGATGTTGCCTAGGTCGCTTACTGTGTTAGTCGGCTCTACGAAACGCGCGCAGCTTTCGGTTATTAAATTCTAAAGGTCCCCGGATCTAACATTGGAAACTTCGTATACGCTATAACAACTCTAGGGGCGCCACACAAGATTATTTTACATTGTCTTGTACATTGTTAGTGTGCGGGCTAAAATGGTAAGACAGATCAATATTTTGTGTAAATTCTGCTAGGCATCAGTTCATGACACTGCAATATTAAAAGGCTAAAACCGAATTTAACGTCAGTTTCATCTCTCGAATGGATGGATATCAGTGACGATCGAGCCTTGGATTCGAACCCCGCACGTACTGATCCGCAGTCTGAAACCTAACCGATCGTGCCACTGGCTCTTGCATATTATAGCCATTTCTAAAATATAAAGACCTAAACCATGTAAAGATAAAAATTATTATTATTGTTACTGAAAATTAATGCATAATGAATTTACCTTCTAATCCTGAGGCAAACAGTATGATGGATAGAATCAGATATATCTGCAGCAGAACATCCTGTAATCCGATATTCATTTTATAGCCAGATGTTAAAAGCTATTAAGTAAATTCAAATTAAGGTATTAAATTAAAAATGATGTGCAATTACAGCTATAGTGACTATCTATAGATGATATCAGATACTAACATGAATTGCTATAAATAAATATCCTGATTGCCATCAATTATCATGAAGTGTAATTACTAACAGTAACATTACTGTTTTGAGAAAGTACTTTAATTATTTGCTAGCGGCATGATATCACCTCGCTGACTCAATAATATTGATTAAGTACAATGAAGCTATTTGATAATGTTGTCACAATTATAATTATACCATGTAGGCCTATATTTTTTATCAATTAATATCTGAAATAATTTTATAATTAATTAAATAATGCAATACATAGATAGATCTATGATTAATTTTAGCGTCTGTTTTCTCACTCTAACCCCAATACCGTGATACAGAAACAAATTTATAGGTTAAAAAAAACACCTAAAAAAGAATTTGCAAAAGCATATCTTTATTACTGCTATAACATGATTTTGCTTAATTGATAAATTGGTCTATTTCTATCTATCTCTATCTCTAGTGCACTGCCAAATAGCATACCTGTCCAAGGTACATATTCTGAAACACAGTCTTCTATCCCAATCAATCAATCAATAAGGATTTAACGTCCGGTTCCTCGCCCCGAAGGCGATGTCAGGGACGTCCCACTCAGTAATGAGCACTCCATCGATCATCAAGTTGATCACATCAAAAAGGCTATAGATGCCTTTACCACACCTAAAATGTAACCATTCCTGGGAACATATACCTGACCTCCGAGGTGGTCTCCCTTTGCCTTCCTCAGTATGAAAATATCTGTTTTAGTCGACTTTTACGATACATGTGCAGTTTTCAGTTGGTTTATTCTCTTTTTCCCGGAATCAATACGGGAAACTTGAAACAAACCAACATCTATTTCTATAGTTGCGAAAAATTACACTTAATGCATAAAACATTGACTTTCATAATCTATTTCTTATTTAAACTGTTTAGCTTATCTAGAGGGTCAACAGCCACGACAAACATAGGGGCCAGGGGCGCCGGAACATTTCGGTGCTGGGAGGGGGGGGGAGGGGGCAAACCCCTGACAGGGGCCTATATGGAGAGCTTATGCAACTGGATGCGAACTCAGTTATCAGAAAAGAAATGAAGAATATAACAGTGATAAACATACTGCGCACAACAAAGGATCGTCAATGTTGGAGAGCCATGATCGCCTACGTCCTTAATGGACATGGTACCTAAAGAAGAACAAGCTTATCTTAAAAATTGACATTAAATACCACAATCACACCTAGGCTCATAATTGTATATAGGCCTTGCTTCCTAAACGTTACTTTAGTTTCTTTCCTACACTAATATTACATATTGCCAAATAATTATAATTAATATGCATTTAGTATCTAGAAAGGGTCAAGTTAAATTGAGGGGGGAGGTAAAAATGAGGGTGGGTTGAGGGGAGGGAGACTTGGGGAAAGGGATTTGGCGACATCGGTATAGTGTCTGACTCACATGCAACTGACCCAGGATCAAATCCCAGGTCACTCGACAAGAAAAATAAAAAATCCCAGGGTGACAGGAAGATTATTCGAATATATGCGCTGGCTGTCATTGTGCGCTATCTATAGTAAAGATAGATAATCAGGAATGGAGAGTAGTAAAAAAAGACGCCATCTGGCGAAAATGTCAAACATGTGCTACTGTCACGTGTAAAGAATATGCGACGAAAAAGAGCATACCTTCAGAAGATGGCCATTTCAATATAAACAATATTCAAATCGAGGAGATCATTGGCCACTCGCCTCGATGGCAACCATGAATCCGCCCCCGCCCCCCTCGCCCTCAACCCGCCGTAAATCTGAGACTGGATCCGGGAAAATTGAGAATAGACCAACCGACAACTGCATGTGTATCTTAGGAGCCGACTAATGCAGATCTATACTGCAGTGAAGGGGAGGGTGGTCTGGGGCCCAAGACCATGGCTTCGGTGTACTTTAACAATTGGTCGCTCAAATTTCAGACCTGCGGGGGCCTTGTTCATGCGTGTGGTCTATGGCGGGCTAGACAATTCTTACCTTTACTGTTCCAGAAGGCGCCTCTGAGATACCTAGTATATTACTACTATTTACTAGGTATCTCATGATATTACTAGGTATTAATATTCAAATAAGCCTTAGAGGCGCCATAAAATATCCTTTTGTATTGTAATTGTAAATATTGTTAATACAGTCCGCAATAGAGCTCTACAGTACAATTTACTTAAATTAATATTCAAATAAGCCTTCTTGATGGTGCAACATGATACTACAAAAAGCTCTAATCCAATGCATTAATTACTGTTTATATCATTATTATTGTATAAGACTAAGCCGTAAATAAGCCGCACGATTTAAATACGCTTTAACACCACAATTACACGCCGACAGTTCTTTCCTATTTGAACTCAGTTTGACAACTGAACAGTGAAACACCGACCTACAGTAATGCAGACACTGTGTATTCACTATTCAATGCATCTTCGCCGCTCTACGGGCATCACTCTGTTAGCCCTGATCGCCCTACCCAGGCCGCTAGCTCAGGGGGGACCGCTCAAGCTCAGCGGCGGTGGAGGGGTGAGTTGTTCCCTGAACATTATTGGTCTTCGATGAGACGGTAGGTCTACCGCGACCGATCACTATTGGCTAAACACTGAACAGCATGGATGATACTGTAGGCTACACAGTACACAGGCCGGAAAATAAGGTGTTTAACTCTCCTCTCTCTCTCTTTCTCTCTCTCTCGCTCTCTCGCTCTCTCTCTGTCTTTGTCTTGTCTTTGTCTCTGTTTCTGTCTCTGTCTCTCCCTCTCTGTCTGTATGTCTGTTTCACCCTCTCTCTCTCTTTCTTTCTTTCTCTCTCTCTCTCTCTCTCCATCTCTCCTTCTCTCTCTCTCCCTATCTCTCCCTCTCTCTTATAACTCAGTTTCTGGGTAGACCTACATTTGCTCATAAATTATTGAATTAATAAAATTTCCATAAAATGTAACTAGACCTAATTACGACTGAATGAGCTTTTTATATTTAAAAAATCATAATTGAATCAATTATTACCCCATTTTGATTTATCATCTTATAAATCAATCAATCAGAAGCTTTTATATAGCGCACTCTTAACTTGAGTCTCAGAAGCGCTTTTGAGCAGTGAAAACACTGAAAGGTAGAGTAGCCTAGCCTGCCATATGCCACAACCGATGTGTCTTCTCAATACGAAATGGCAGATTATCACCTGCGCAGAGATCCCATAATAGATCGCTCTTTCTGTGCACAGCTAAAAATTTCATGAAGTATTTTTGTATTTTGTATGTGCTGATATTAGTATTACGTATGCATTTCAGTTTGCAATATTGTGGGTCTGTCATAGTGATTTGTTAATAAACGTGTATTTGCGCTTCTTAAATAACTGAAAAGATACGATTAACCGAAGAACGGAAGACTACACTAAATATCAATCAATGGCGTAGCCAGGATTTTTAGGTAGGTGGGCGCCACCCCACCTCCCTCCCGCAACAAAATAGAATTTATGCAAAAGTTTGTGAATGAATAAATGTTTTAATTTAAAATGGGGATGGATGAAATTTGTCTATTTTATTGAAGGGGGCACATCTCCTATCCCGCTCCTTCAACCAAAATATGGATGGGGGACAAGCGTTTGAAACTGGCATAACTAGAATAGCCCGAGTGTGCGACACGCGAGATCAGTGTGCGTAGCGAGTGAAGAAATGCGACTAGGGAGTCTGGGGGAGCGTCGGAAGCACTTCCAGTGGGGTCCGGGGCGGCGGAGCCCCGGCCACTAACTGCTTTGGTGAATACCAACGTGAAATTGGTTATGAAAAATTGAAAAGTATTTTGTTATTTCTGCAATTTGCAGTGTTCTATTGGAATGTTGATTAAATTTGACCTGTCTGACTTTT
>JAQFZF010001128.1:0-14835 GCA_034695365.1 Enchytraeus norvegicus | reverse complement strand
CTCCAACTCACCATCTACTGCGCTTCTTCTTTCAACCATCCCAACCCCAACCCAGTCAACTCTTGCACCCCATCGAACCACCTCAAACTCGGGTCCCTTTATTTCTTTTTCCATCCCCATGCCAAGCACTGTTGCCTTTTCTAGACCATCTGATCGCATTATATCGCCAAAATAGATCAACTTTTGTTTATAATTATAAATATAATTATAATTTTTATTTTAAATACATGTAAATCACATATTAGTCTCTGACAGGCTACTTGGATACGGAAGCAGACGTCAAACTTAGCTGTGTATGCTGCAGTGCTGCTATTATAGAAGTGTTCTCATGCGTGTTTGTAGCATCAGAAGCTGTCAGCATGAAGCAGTGGAACGGAAAGATAGTCGTCAAGTCAAAGAACTCTCAGTATAAACTCAGTATACCTTATCAAGCTCAAATATTACAAGGGTATGCTCTCTCTCTCTCTCTCTCTCTCTCTCGCCCTGTCTCTCTTATCTTATCTATCTCATTATCTTCCTTAATGTTTAATGTAATGGGCTATTAAATTTTGTTTATGTGAAATTGCTGTTAGAATAGATATAACAATCAAATTTCCTCTGTGTATTGTGCTTGAGTTGTATTTTGACTATGATATCTTTATACACGTCAAATGAATGACCCTGTTTTTGAAACCTTGTTTGTGACAACTGATCTAGTTTTACGCTGACACAGCTACTTATTGCTCAATTAACCATACTTTTGTATAGTTAGGTGATTGGATCTCGCTTTCTCTTTCGGCTTGTGCATTTGCAGGAGTGTTCTGGTGGTCGGATGCTGTCTGTAGTAGCATAGTCTGCTTGAGACGTCCCTGACATCGCCTTCGGGTGAGGAAACGGACGTTAAAGCCTTATTGATTTAATGATCGCTCAATTGGTTGATTGATCAGCTCTCTGACATATGACGTTAACGCCACACTGTTCTACACAGGCAGTGATAGGATGGTGATTGATTTATTGATTGATTGATTGATTGATTGATTAGATCTCTGACATACGATGTGAACGCCACACTATTCTACACAGGCAGTGATAGGATGGTTATAGGAGATGATACACCCACAGCCACTCCACACAATATAACACATGAGCTGAGCATTGAGAACTCCTATCAGTTCTCTCTAGCTGTCTACAACATATCTGTGGCTACTGAGGCTAGCCACTGTTTTACTGTGAGTACAAATTAATAAGAATAATAATAATAATGAATAATGAAAGAGGAGAAAGCTCACTCGTGGCTAGATATCATTTTGTTCCAATAGCGGTGGAGAGTCTGGGAGCTGTCAACAACAGTGGCTCAGATTTTATTGATGAGATTGGCAGAAGGTTGCGTGCCCTGACCGCGACCACCGAGAGGCTCATTCCTGTGGCAGAGACAGTCTGTGGCCCTCCAGCAATACAATGCCATTTGCATCAGGAGCACGCTCGACTGCCTGTCACTCCAGAATACTAATGACTAATTTTTTTAAACGTGGACAATCCAAATCCATGTGCCATATACACTCCTCTGGGCACATATATTATATATAAACTTTTTATCTTTATTTAGCCCAGGGAGGAAAGTAAAAAAATATAATACAGGTTTCAGATCTGTTTCTTGATCCAGGGATGATGTCAGGTGCGTGTCAAGCACATGTCTCAGAAATTGATTCAGAGGACTCTGAGCTTGAGAAAGAAATATGGAGTTGAGTATCATCAGCATAGAAGTGAAACTGAACAAAAGAATCAGTAAGTGCATCACTGATTTGAGAAGTGTATAATATAAAAAGGAGAGGACTAAGAACTGAGCCCTGTGGGACACCACGAGTAAGAGAGAGACTTTTGAGACATATCGTCATCAGTAGTAACAGATTGAGAACGATTGGAAAGGTAAGAAGGTAAGGAAAATTGTGAGTCATAGATACCAAATTATGAGCTTAGCCTTTTAAGTAGTATAGCGTGATCAATATTATCAAAAGCAGCAGATAGGTCGAGCAAAACAAGAGCTGAAAAACTTGGTGTCAGTTAATTGCAAGACTCGTATCATGATGGATGTTGTATTGTGTGTAGGTGTATAACTTCACACAACCAGTTATAATAGAGCCAGGTGCCCGGGTAACACTATTTAACCTGTCCTATCACCCTACCAGGGCCAGACAGCACTTCTCTACACAGCTACACATACACACAAACATATCTGTGTTCTCTCTACCTCTACATGTCTACAATGGGAGGCTAAAGGTTCGTCTGCCTCTCTGTCTAATTGTCTCTCTACATATGTGTCAGTCTAGTTGAATATCTAGAGTGTCTCCCTGTATGTCTGTTACAATTGAGCCCAGGCAGCAAGGCTGATTGTTGTTTTGATATATGTGCTATAGACTAAACCAATATTTGACTCTATACATGACCCGTTCTAGTACTCTCTACCAATGAGCGGCCGTTAGTGGCCCACCCACCTTGTCAGGCATATGGTAGCAGATGAGTCTACGGATCCCATGAGACAAGTGCATGTAATACAAATCTATTGCTATTGACCACACTTCAGAAGTCAATATTTCATTATTGAATGAATTAATTGAATTTATTGAAAAGTGGCTCGATTGATCGTACTTAAAAATCACAAAACGTGGTATTTCTAGAAAAATTGTAGAATGCGGCAGTCCAAATTGATATTTTGTGTGAATATTTATGCAAAACCTATGCTGCCAATGTTATAGCGACTCTTACTGAAATCCGCCAGTTGTACTACGGTTAAATACAGCTTTGATGATACTCGAATGTTATTGTTTACAAGCGGCTATGGGATTTGGTCTATAGGCGCATGGTTCAATGCTAAGGCTCGCTCGTCACTGATGTAGCTTGTGTATCACGGAACGAATGTAAAGTTTGACTTTAGCCTTTTGACTGTTGACATCTTAGTTGTATTATGCTAGATATAGGCCCGGTTCACGATAGAAATCTAATCCTTGCTTACGTTGATTTAACTCATGACAGTGTGTTACATTACTAAAATAGGTTCACAATCGCACTTAAGCTCGACTTGTGAGCTCAATCCTTGCTTAAATTTAAGTGCCTGAAAAGACGTGCTTATGCTCCTAAGCAAGGCTTAATTATTTGTTTACAAAATTTAATTTAATTAATTAAAATTAATAAACACGATTTTCGAGGGATATTCAACGTATAATTCTATTCCAAATTGAAAATGGAGATTTTTCAACCATATGGATATAATAAAAATGAGCTAAATAATTAGTAAATGAATTTTAAAACTGTATATTTTGTACTTCAGAAATTTATGTTCTACCAATTGGAAAAATATACAGGTTTTTCTTTGAATGGCAAGGATTGCAGGTTACTATAGCAATCGAAGTGCATTGTTACAAATCAATATCCGGACTTATAAATTCTTTTTCGAGACAAGTTAACATTGCTTTGAAATAAAACAATTATTAATGTTCAAATATAGAAATCTTTACATTATTTCTTATATATTATCATAAATTGCACATCTATCTGAAGCTATAGCTGGCTAATTAGAATCTATATTATAATTAACAACTACATTTAAGATTGACTTTTAAGATTGACGGCAACTAATTTTCATTTGATTACGTGATCAGCTGTTCAGCCAATAGGAAGCCTCGATACATAATCAGTGACTAAAACAGCGACTCAGGAAACATTTGCTTATTACTTGGATTGTGAACACAATCTTGTTCTAAGCAAGACTTATTGTTCAAGCTTCTCTTACGTAGTACCTCGATTAGCTAAGTTGATTGTAAACCGGGCCCTAGACTGTGGAATGATCTTCAAACCGTATTACGAGTTCAGTCACAGTCTGATGATAGGTTAAGAAGGAGTTAAAAGCTCATCTTTTCATCCGATTATATTTGTGATTTCATATCAAATTATGATTGTCTTATCTGGTCTACACTGACTGATTAGGCCTAATTACCGTCTCCTAGATTTAATATCATTATATAATTATGCCTTTTGTTGTGTGCTTATCAAGCATGTTTATATTTCGGTGTGATTTGGATAAGTTATATAACTTTGTTAAAGTATAAAGATGCTCTGGCATGATATATTTTATTGAACATTAAACATCAAACCACCAAGTACTGTTGCAAATGCAGATGGCAGTAAGTTAACTTTTCGATATTCCTGAACCCAAACGCTATATCAGACTACAATACATATATATCATGACACTCTTTACATTAGATATTAAATTGAGTGTAGGTTATGATACAAGTGAGCCAATTGTGCTGTTGTTGTTGTCGCTCACCATGGATGCAAGCCGTGGTGCTGACGCCCTCTATCCTCTCATTGGGAGGGCTGCAGGGCTCACCCTCAGCTTCAGGCAGCTATACCACCTCGCAGGGTAGCTCCATAATGTGGGTATGGAATGTTGAGCCATAATTCAACAACCAAGTAAGCAGTGGTACATACCATTGAAAGAGATGACAGCTACAGGTGTGGAGTGGAGTATATCTGGTCTGATCTGTGTGGGTCTGAACTCTATACGTATAGCGTGGTTAGGAGGTTGTACCGTCACATTCTACACACATACACACATATGCAGTTATACACATACACACAGGTCTGAACTCTAAACGTATAGTGTGGCTAGGTGGTTGTACCGTCACATTCTACACACATACACACATAACAATTATAGGCCTACACATGCACACAGGTCTAACTCTATACGTATTGCGTG
Source organism: Enchytraeus norvegicus (assembly GCA_034695365.1). Lineage (NCBI taxonomy): Eukaryota > Metazoa > Annelida > Clitellata > Enchytraeida > Enchytraeidae > Enchytraeus > Enchytraeus norvegicus. The sequence continues at coordinate 10,097 of JAQFZF010001128.1, read as the reverse complement.
GTTAGGAAGTTGTACCTAGGAAGTTGTACCGTCACATTCTACACACATACACACATATACAGTTATACACATACACACAGGTCTGAACTCTAAACGTATAGTGTGGTTAAGTGGTTGTACCGTCACATTCTACACACATACACACATATACAGTTATACACATACACACAGGTCTGAACTCTATACGTATTGCGTGGTTAGGAGGTTGTACCGTCACATTCTACACACATATACAGTTATACACATACACACAGGTCTGAACTCTATACGTATTGCGTGGTTAGGTGGTTGTACCGTTACATTCTACACACATACACACATATACAGTTATACACATATACACAGGTCTGAACTCTAAATGTATAGTGTGGTTAGGTGATTGCACCGTCACATTCTACACACAAATTTCACATACATTCTACATATACACAATTTTTGGTTATGCTATTTGAAATATATTTGAAATGCTGAATTTGGCTAGTTGTACTTCCCTCAAACTGCACCATATTAACCTTATTTTTGTGTCGTTATTTGAAATGTTGAATTTGAAGCCTCAAAAGTCTCACTAACCTCAAAACCCCCACTTGCCTCAAAACCCACACTGCTATCAAAAGTTCTGAGCGCAGTGAAGGTTTTGAGGTAAGTTTTGATTCAAAATCCTCACTTCCCTCAAAACCACAACATATTAGCCTAATTTTTGTTTTGGTATTTGAAATATATTTAAAATGTTGAATTTAACCAGTCGTCAAATTCAAAACCCTCACTTACCTCAAAATCCTCACTTACCTCAAAACCCTCACTTCCCTCGCAACCCTCAAAATCGCATCATATTAGGCTAATTACTTGTTGGGAGGCTATATGAAATGTTGAATTTGATTGCTTCTACTTCGCTCAAAACCCTCACTGCCCTCAAAACCCTCGTTTCCCTCAAAACCACATCATATTGGTTTAATGTATTTGTCGGTATATGAAAATATTTGATTGTACCAATCAAACTTACTAGTAACCTCACTGCCCTTAAAACCCTCACTTACCAGAGTTCAGAGTTAGAATCTAGATTATGGCGCTAAAATATCTATTTCACTGCCCTCAAAACCCTCATTTACTTCAAAACCACCCTCACTTACCTCAAAATCCTCCTCTACTCCAAAACCCTCACTTACCTCAAAACCCTCATTTACTTCAAAACCCTCACTTACCTCAAAATCCTTATTTACTTCAAAACCCTCCCTTACCTCAAAACCCTCATTTACTTCAAAACCCTCCCTTACCTCAAAACCCTCATTTACTTCAAAAGCCTCACTTACCTCAAAACCCTCTTTTACTTCAAAACCCTCACTTTCCTCAAAACGCTAACATATTATCCTAGTTATTGCTTTGGTACATTTGAAATGTTGAATTTGATTGACTGTACTTCCCTCATAACCCTCATTAACCTCAAAACCCTCACTGCCCTCAAAACTCTCAAAACTGCATCATATAAACCTCATTTTTGTGTCACTGTTTGAAATGATGAATTTGACTTACCTCAAAACCCTCACTAACTTCAAAACCCCCACCAACCTCAAAACTCTCATTGCTTTCAAAACCCAGACTTTCCTCAAAACCACAACATATTAGCTAATTTCTGGTTTTTCTAATATATTTAAAAAAAGTTGAATTTGATTAGTTGTACTTCTCTCAAACTGCACCATATTAACTTTATTTTTGTGTCGTTATTTGAAATGCTGAATTCGAAGCCTCAAAAGCCTCACTACCCTCACTTACCTCAAAACCCTCACTACCCTCACTTACCTCAAAACCCTCACTGCTATAAAAAGTTCTGAGCGCAGTGAAGGTTTGAGGTAACCTCACTTCCCTCAAAACCCCCACTAACCGCAAAACTCTCATTGCTATCAAAACCCTTACTTCCCTCAAAACCATAACATATTAGCCAAATTTATTTTTAGTATTTGAAATATATTTGAAATGTTGAATTAGGCTAGTTATACTTCCCTCAAACTGCACAATATTAACCACATTTTTGTGTCATAAGTTGAAATGTCGAATTTGAAGCCTCAAAACCCTCACGAGGCAAGTGAGGATTTTGAGGTTAGTAAGAATTTTGCAGTTAATGAGGGTTTTGAATTTGACAACTAGTTAAATTCAACATTTCAAAAATATCTCAAATACCAAAACAAAACTTAGGCTAATATGTTGTGTTTATGAGGTAAGTGATAGTTTTGCACCGTCACTTACCTTATAACCCTCACTGCTATCAAAAATTTTGAGCATAGTGAGGGTTTGGAGGAAAGTGAGGGTTTTGATTCAATACCCTCACTTACCTCAAAACCACAATATATTAGCCTAATTTTTGTTTTGGTATTTGAAATATATTTGAAATACTGAATTTGACAAGTTGTACTTCGCTCAAAACCCTCACTAACCTGAAGACCCTCACCTACCTCACAACCCTCACTTGCCTCGCAACCCTCAAAACTCCATCATATTAGGCCATTTCTTGTTGGTATATGAAATGTTGAATTTGATTGGCTCTACTTCCCTCAAAACCTTCACATACCTCAAAAACTCAAAACCACATCCTATTAGCCTAATATTTAATGTCGGTATGTAAAATATTCAATTTATTTTGATTGTACCAATCAAATAGAGTTCGGAGTTGGAGTCTAGATTATCGCGCCATAATATCTGTTTCACTGCCCTCAAAACCCTCACTTACCTCAAAACCCTCACTTACCTCAAAACCCTCACTGCCCTCAAAACATTCAATAACATTAGCCTAATTATTGTTTTGGTATTTGAAATATATTTGAAATGTTGAATTGACTAACTAGTTGTACTTCCCTCAAAACCCTCACTAACCTCAAAACTCTCATTGCTATCAAAACCCTTACTTCCCTCAAAACCACAACATATTAGCTCATTTCTGGATTTGGTATTTGAAATATATTTGAAATGTTGAATTTGGCTAGTTGTACTTCCCTCAAACCGCACCATATTAAACTTATTTTTGTGTCATTATTTGAAATGTCAAATTTGAAGCCTCAAAACTCTCACTAATCTCAAAACCCTCACTTACCTCCCTCACTACTATCAAAACCAGGGTTGTGTTTCAGGCGAATGAAACTATGGTTTGAACCGATTTAAACCAATATAGCTGTAAATAATAGTAATATCGTTAGCAGAGGCTGAAGGGAACATCAGAAATTTTCTCTGCAAAATTCATTGGAAATGTTCAGGATAAATTTGATCAAAATTAAACTAAGCTATATTAAATTATATTATTAGTTGTAACTAATAATTAGATACCTTAGTTTGATGCTGAAATATTTTGATACATGTAAATTTTTATTTGTAATTACGGAAAATATTGGAAATAATATATGTGTTTATATTTTTATACCTACATGTATATTGTTATTTAGTGATTTGAGGAAAAATATCGTAATTTTCCGAAAAAATTCATCGGGAAATTTTCTTTAATTTTCTGGAAAAATATGAAATATTCCGGACAATATTTCTGACTAACATCAATAGTTAGAAGGCCGTACCGTCACGTTCTACACACAAACATACAGTGTCATACACAGATATATACAGACATACATACACACTTACACAGGTCCCAACTCTATGCAGAATGGCGGGCTAATGTATTTTTGTAATCTGCCGTCCCACTGGTTCATCATACAATGACCGTAAAAAGCGCACTAATGCAACAACCGCTGAGTAGTGATGTGGGTTTTCCAGAAAAATATTTTGCGGAAAATTTTGCGGAAAATTTCCGGTAATTTTCCAGAGAACCGGAAAAATATATTTGGCTCATAATGTCTCAAGAAAACTTTGAAACTTATCTTATTTATGGTATTACTGTTAATCCCAGTAACCTAGAAAGAAAGAATTCTAATAGCCTTAAAGAATAAACCAGTACATGCAGTGCTGCTCATAATTCATGGAAAAATAACGGAAAAATTCGTCGGAAATTTTCATGGAAAGTTTGATCAACATTAAGCTAAGCTATCAAATTATTACTTGTTAGTTCTAATTATTAGACAATTTAGTTGATGTTGAAATATTGTTAAACATGTAATTTTTAATTTTGTGGTTCATGAAAAAATATCACAAATTTTCCAGAAATTCAATAGGAAATTTTCCTGAAGTTTGATAACCACTAAACTAATATATCTAATGGTTATTGGTAACTAATAATAATTAGATAGTTGTAGCTTTATGTTAAAATATTGTGATATGCCTGCAAGTAAATTACAATTTAGTGAGTCATGGAAAAATAGCGGAAATTTTCTGAAAAAATTCATCGGAAATTTTCTGCAATTTTCCGGAAAAATATGACATTTTCCGGACAATTCTTCTGCTTAACATCACTAGTGCTGACACACGAATTTTATTATTTTTCTGTTATCTGATTTGGGTTTGAACCCATTACTCTTCGATCATCTTGTACACAGCTCTCAGTCCAGAGGTGATAACAACATGTAGGTGCACCACTTGTGGCTGTGAGAGAGAGAGAGAGAGGGAGAGAGAGAGAGAGAGAGAGAGAGAGAGAGAGATACAAACCACAATGTGCACAGCACGTAGACCAGAATTGATAAGATGTAAGTGCACCACTCGTGGCTCGTCCACTGTGCGTAGCATACCAAAGTCTACGAGCTCCTGGGGCGAGTATATACCAGGCTCTGTGCACATACATTACATACCATTAATCAATACTCTCAAGTTCCTTTCTAGTTTCTTATTTTTAAAGATATCTAAATATATAAGATGATACTAGACAGAATTGATTGTTCTCTAATTACCGGAAAATTCACAGGAATCGCTACATGGATAACAATTTTCGTTACTGCAACCAGATGACGTCATATAATTCAATACTGTAAACTGTTGATGGACCCTGGTCATGCTCATATAGCAATAACTTCTCATAAAGATATCTCAATGAAATAAATTTAGCAGATTGTGGTAGAATTGTTTGTTCTTCATTTCTGCAAAATTTTATAGTGATCGGTGCACTATTTACAATTTAGTTGAAAATATTAACAGTCATCAGTTAGACACCATGCTTAAAGTGTTAACTCCAAAACCAACAAAGGCTTCAGCCTTTGTGGGTTTTGGAGTTAACACTTAAAACACGTGCGGTGTACATGTGTGGAATAAGCTAATAATAAAAATTTCACCTAGGACTGCCCTGGAGACACTCTTGGAAAGGCTTTGCACAAGAGTCTATGGACCTGGCTGTGCTAGTATTAAGGAAAAAGCTATGTGCACCGTACAGAAGCGCATTCAAACAGACAGCGGTCACTTTGAACACCTGCTCAAAGAGAATCTTAAATATCAACAAACAGCTCTTTCCCGGGCCCAAAATATGGTCTAAATTCAAAAGGAAACAACTGCCTGTTGAAAAAACTATGCCAACCTAATTAAAAGCTATGATAATTAGCATTATTGGATTTTTTGGCAGAAATTCTGTAACTTTTTTAATAATGACTATTTCAAGACCAAAATTGAAGGTTCGATGTCAAAATTCCTCCTCTAGGAAGCTTGAAATTATTTTTTAAATCTCTTCAGTTCTGACAAAGTTATTGAGATCTCGCTAGGGGGTATTTTTTTAACTCACCCTGTATGAACTGTCCTTTATATAAGAGATCTAATGGTAAGCACAAGATTCCTACCTGCCGAGACCTCCACCTCCACCGGTATGACAATCATCTCACTACTAGAGGAGGAGGACGATGTCGGGGACGTCCCTGACACTGTCTTCTCTCTGTTAGTGCGGATACGTATATAAGCTGTGTGGTTGTTCTCCTGGCGGCCTATAAAACTAGCTCTCATTATAGACTTGGTCTCATAGGGTCGTATCTCCTACAGTAATCAATCAATCAATCAATCAATCAATCAATCAATCAATCAATCAATCAATCAACCTATAAAACTGGCTCTCACTATAGACTTGGTCTCATAGGGATGTATTTCCTGCAGCAATCAATCAATCAATCAATCAATCAATCATTCAGTCAAACATTATTCAATTAATCAATCTATCAGCCATTCATTGAGTCAACCAGTCAATCAATCATTCAATCAATCAGTCAACCAATCAATCAATAACATTGGATCAATTAATCAGTATTCAAATTCAAGTAACTAACGCATCAACTAAGAGAGAGCGATAGAAGAACACAGAGAGAGAGAGAGAGAGAGAAAGGGAGAGAAAGAGAGCGAGAGAGAAAAAGAAAAAGAAAGAGACAGTGAGAGAGAGACAGACAGAGAGAGACAGAGAGAGATAGAGAGAGAGAGAGAGAGATTAGAGAGAGAGAGAAAGAGAGAGACTAACCCATAGTTGTCTAGAAGCCTCGGGTTCACCTCCAGGCAGTTCCAGGTGTAAATCTCCTCCACTGGAATAAATCTCCTCAACCTACCATTCAATCAATCAATCAATCAATCAATCTATCTATCAATTAATGATGTGCACCTATAAATCAATCTATAAGTTAATCTATCTGCTAGGGTGCTTAAAATATTTATTTCATGTTTTCTTCCATAAAAATTCTAGTGGCTTATGAAAAAATTCAAAACTTGGGTGGTGTTAAAATTTATACTTTTTAACAACTTAAAAAAAAATTACAGCGCATTGCTTATAAATTCAAAATTCAACCAAGTACATGGTCACTACTTATTCAGTCTATTTTATTAAACTCCTATTTACAATTTACTCAATTGTTTCCCATTGTGCAATTGTAAATAATTGTAGTCCTAATTTGTGGGAGTATTGAAGCATTATGCAATTACACACTGACAGAGACAGACAGACAGACAGCCCGGCTGACAGAGAGACAGACAGACTGCACACAGAGAGACAGAGACAGACAGACCTGTAAAGGAGAGCTGTGAGGATTGTGCATATATACATGTATGAGAGGAGACACCGACAGACAGAGTGACAAACAGACAGATATAGAGACAGACAGACAGAGAGACAGACAGACAGACCTGTAAAGGAGAGCTATGAGGATTGTGCATGTGTATGAGAGGTGAGAAGCTGCTGTTGAGCGGTACACGAGCTCCGATATAAGATCTGATTCTGTATGGATTGTGTGAGCCCTCCCCGTACACCTACATACATCAATCAATCACTCAATCAACCAATCAATCAATCAATCGATCTGTCAGTCAGTCAATCAATCAATTAATCAACATTCATTTAACTTAATTGTATATGCAATAATACACACACATACAATTAATTGTGTACAATGTCGACAAACAAACAATTTTAAGCTATTAAAATTGAATGAATATAGAACTTGGCAAATTTTTTGTAAATAAAACTAAGCACTCTACATTAAAATAGCTACAGTAAACACTTATTTTAATAGTTTTAAGAACTCAATATGAACCTGGTATTTGAATGATCCCCTGGACGTGTGTATATATAGAATGTTCTCTATGAGACCTGTGTGTCGCGCTAGCAGCAGTATCTCAAATGTTGTGTTACTGAGTGGTGCTACAATCTACACATACACACATACATACACACACACCTATGAGACCTGTGTGTCGCGCTAGCAGCAGTATCTCAAACGTTGTGTTACTGAGCGGCGCTACAATCTACACATACACACATACATACACACACATCTATGAGACCTGAGTGTCGAGCTAGCACCAGTATCTCAAACGTTGTGTTACTGAGCGGCGCTACAATCTACACATAAAAAGTTAAAAGGCTAAAGCCGAAGTTAACGTCAGTTTCATCTCTTGACAGAGATATCAGTGACGGGCGAGCCTTGGATTTGAACCCCGCACATACTGATCCCAAGTCGGAAACCTAACCGATGTAGCTACAGGCTCCTGCCAGGCATACACACATACATACACACACATCCATGAGACCTGTGTGTCACGCTTGCAGCAGTATCTCAAACGTTGTATTACTGAGCGGCGCTACAATCTACACATACACACATACATAAACACACATCTATGAGACCTGTGTGTCGCGCTAGCAGCAGTATCTCAAACGTTGTGTTACTGAGTGGCGCTACAATCTACACATAGACACATACATACACACACATCTATGAGACCTGCGTGTCGCGCTAGCAGCAGTATCTCAAACATTGTTTTACTGAGCGGCGCTACAATCTACAAGACACAATAATACACATACAATAATGCATGCATACACTCACACACACCCACACACACATAAACTTGCAAAATGAATAAATCCTAAATAAATTCCTGAGCGCTCACTAACATCCACCAGCTCAATGTCCCTGACATCGCCTTTAGGTGAGGAACCTGACGTTAAATTCTCATTGTACTGTACTGTAACATTGCTTCAGAAACAACATTTGATACTCGATTGAAAAAAAAGTCATTCACCATATCAACTAGAGCACAAGCTGTTCTTTATTAGCCAACGGACGGCTTGTGCTCATATATTGCCCCAGGTTACATTGTGCCCCTGTCTCCCCTAACATATAATTATAGATCTATGCATAATGAATGCCATCATAATAAGTAATTATAAGTTTATTAACAGTTTCTATTGATCTCTATTTATTGAAAGCACCAGTTGAGAATTAAGTCACAGATAGCATTATGAGGCTGACTAAATTAATTCCCTAAATATTCAGAGATGTGTTTACAAATACTAACATCTCCTGATTTCCCTCATTAGTCCAGTATTTCGCTGATTATTCTTCTTAAAGAACTTGCAGTCTATAATTGGTTTACCGAACTCAAGATAGGATGCAGTGTTCGTTACTAAATGTAGGGAAAGAGTTGATCCCGATCCTGAGCGAAGTCAGCACATTATAGGCTGCATCGAACATAATACGTACTCAATAAATTTATAACAAAGTTAAGTGCCGGTTTAATTCACCTTATCTTTAAAGAATGAGCAGTGAATGCTGGCCGTGCTCCCAGATATAGAGAGTAGGTGTAGATTAGACTTGCTGTCTAGGTTCTGTACTATCACTCTTTCTGTATGAGGCATTCCAACAGCACTACAACAAATGTCAACCAAGGCATGTCAATCTATATCATTGAAAAATCTATTTTCGGATGTAAGTTAAAACCGAAACAAATAATCGGATTTTGTATAAATTTACTGAACCAATAATGGTTTTTATTGTCAAAACGCCAATGGAAATGATGCAGTGGCGAAGTGCCTGCCAGTGGAGCGCGCACCTCTCAGTTATCACCCTTGTCGTTACTGGTACACAGTCACATGACACACTGACAGGCAACAGCTCAAATGGCGACCTTATTCACATCTACCACAGTAAGTATGATATTTAATTTCGACTCGAAACGAAGTTCAGAGTATCACTGCGTCAATACTGACTATTAATTCGAAGCTGATCCCGTTTCTAAACGTCCTCAGTAATTAGATGACAATTGTCATTAATCTAGCTGCAAGGTCGCCAGCCTCACTTTCGATCCATTACGATCATGCGCCAGACCCGTATTTAACCTTTGTAATCATATTAAGTACTAAGTTACCTACTACTAAGTTGCCTTGTAAAAGTACTATATCTGATTATATTTTGCCAGGATGGAATTTGTTTGTTAGTGAGAAGCATGATTTAGCTTGTAATGCCTATTTGATGTGGTGTGAGTTTAAGTATCTAGGTCATATCTTAGAGGATTCCTGTCTGATGATAAGGATATTAAACGTGAAATTAGATGTGTCAAGAAATAAGGCAGTAGGCCTTCGTCTGGAAGTAAAATAGTCTTGTTTTGAGGTCTGAGAGATGTCAGGGAATAAGGCAGTAGGCCTTCGTCTGGAAGTAAAATAGTTTCGTCTTGATGTCTGAGATATGTCAGATATGTAGGAGGTGTGAAGAACTAGTGCGTCTGGGACAAGTATGTGAGAGGTCAGTTGTGTCTGGTGAAATGTTTTGGAATAAGAGAGAGTTAGTTATGTTTGGAATGTGAGAGAGTGAGCAAGTGTGAAAGAGACATTGATAGAGTTTATCAAATCTAGATATTAAGTTTTTTTGATTGATATGAGAAACTTGTGGTCATAAGTTTTGAGCTGTATTAAGTTGCGAATTGATCTTGTTGTTTAG
>JAQFZF010001127.1:0-14836 GCA_034695365.1 Enchytraeus norvegicus | reverse complement strand
GGCGCATGAAGCCACCCAGATCCCTCCTATAGTTCCTATCACTCCCCGGGCAGGGAGGCGTGGCTTCAGTGGGTACACTATCACCACGTATCTGTTAGAATACAATACAATACAATACAATACAATAACCCAGATCCCTCCTATAGTTCCTATCATTCCCCGGACAGGGAGGCGTGGCTTTAGTGGATGCACTATCACCACGTATCTGTAGCATGCAATACAAAACAATGCAATACAATACAACGCAACAAAATACTATACAATAACCCAGATCCCTCCAATAGTTCCTATCACAGCCCGTGCAGGTAGTCTAGGCTTCAGTGGATACACTATCACCACGTATCTGTGAAATAGAAATTTATTTAAGTTTCAGTTAGTCTACAAGTAAATCTAAATATCTAACGACGAATTGTGCAAGAAGAAATAAAATGTTCTCGGAGAAAACTATAAGTGAAACATTTGTCAGATTATTTCATTTGATTAACTGGTAAATTGGAGCTACATCGTACTTTTCTCTTGCAGCAATTGTTTTTGCGAGTTCTGTTTGAGTGAACACTAGTATTAACAATTTTGTTGGAGACGTCCCAGACACCCTATTATTTTCAGATGATAAAACTGACGCTCATCCGCATTTATTGATTGATTGATTGAAACATACAGAGGGCACGAGAGGACTGGACTTAGTCTCTATTTAGAAAAATATTAAATTTAGGCCTGACACCAGTTGAACATTTAAAGTATCCGGCTGAGTTTGAGGATGATTCAGTATTCTAGAATCTAGGTCACAAGTGCTCCTGATCGTAACAATGTAACTTTACAATGTTACGATGTTATCTAACGTTACACAACAACTCTCGACATTTATTAATATTATTGTGACCACTTTTACATCGAATGCTTTTATTGAACAATTTATGATTTCTGAGCTGCAAGAACTGTTTCAGTGGAAACAAAAAAATAAACCCCGCCTATAGATATAGATATTCCCATCATTCAGAAAATATAATATGAAAAGACAAAAATTGAGGTATTTTAGTCACATAATTAGATCAGACGGTCTAGAGAAGACAATTATGCTAGGTATGGAAGAGGGAAGGAGGAAGATAGGGAGGCCAAGAATGAGGTGGATGGATGGGGTCCAGGAGTTGACGGGGTTGGGGCTTGAAACGGAAGGAGGTTGGCACGCTTATTTCAGTGTATCCCTCTAATATAGGCGGCGTCAATATCAGAGGCACCGCCTAACTCCTCCTTGGGTTGGGGAGCCTATATCAACACCATCGACATGAATCGACCATGACTCGAGGTCAACAGGTGGCAAGTAATCACTCAGCGTCAAGCCACACCGGTGTGACCTATGGCTACTTTCTTGACTTAATTCTATCGTCGGTTAGGAAATCCATTAATAGCTCTTTTAATGTCGTGGTAAACGAAAGTTAAAAAGGACATAGCCTATCATGGTTTTAGCTTCAATTACACACGCGTGATATCCTGGACGTGTGTGGGACTCAACATCGCTGGAAACAACCAATAAATAACGGATCCAGGGGACGAGGGGGCGATCGCCCCATGGAAACCAAAACATGGATTTCTGCAAATAGCATAAACCTATTTTTATATGTTAACAATATTAAATGGGCTAAGCCCACAACTGGAATTGGATATCGAATCCTTAGGGTGTAGGCTTCTGTAGATAATTTTACTAACACGTTAATTTCCTTGCAAATGAATAGATAATAATATAATGTTATTATGATCAGGTTTTTTACTATCATTTGATTTATTATTATTTCACGTTACAGTACAAATCGGATATACAAGAATTCAGTTCAAGAAGAAAAAGGACACAAAGGCTCGGAGACACTAACATTGCCCAGTATTTAAGCAATCGTCCTAACAAAGCTAGCCTACGTAAATAGCAGTACGTTCGACAAGCAAGCAGAATTATAATGCAATAAAAAATAGGCCTATACAAAGTAAACATAATACACAATTATGCAATAACATACATACTACATATACGATATATTATACATGTAAATGATGCGATATATTCCCAATTAACATAACGTTCTAAAATTTATTAATACAAGATTAATAGATTTTAATTAATTATATTTATATTTATATTAATATAATAATAAAATAATAAATTCTCGTAGTTGAGAATAAATATCAGCTATCAGTGTAAAATAATTACATAACCTATTTTTCAATATCAAATTATTGTTTTTATCTCAAAGTCTCTATTCTTCAGATCTGACTTCAATATGCTACGACGTAATAATTATGTTACGGCCTTATCAACCAACTATTACCTATACACAGTGAATGAAGTAGAAAATAAGTGAAAGTGAGTAAGCTCCAGCATGTCTAATCAATCAATCATTAAGGATATAACGTTAGGTTCCACGCCCGAAGGCAATGTCAGGGGTTAATATAAAGATTTATGGCATTTGTATGCGTACAATCAATAGATTTACAGCATTTCAAGCTAATATCTTCTACTTGGCCTCTTGTTTTCTCTGATAGGAATACGGTCCTTGTTAGTAAATTTTGTGAAATGCTGCTACTTTGGTCCTTTTCTATATTCCCCCAGTAACCCAGTTTGGATCTGCGAGTGGAACCAGGGGATTACCTAAAGGATCGGATTCAAATCCGGATATTCTAAACATATAATTGCGGACGTGACAGACGAACTACATGAAATGACAGTGACATAGTAATTCGTTATTTGCGGGAGGACAGAAAGGCTAACTGGAGTAACTGGAGCAACTGGAGTAACGCCATTGACGTATTTAGCCGGAACTTTCAAATCCCATCCATCACTACAGAACTGGAACTTGTCTTTATTTAGCCTATGTCTTCAGCTCATGTTCTTAATGCACGGTTTATAGAATATAGTCAAAAGTGAGTCATTAGACAAGAAAAATGGAAGCTGTTTGGCTAAATGAGGAAAATATTGGTTCCCCGATAACCGGTAATAAACCTATTGCGAAATGTAGCCTGCCGTTGTTTTCTTGAAACTCGTAAGGTAGACATAGTATTTACATAGCGATGAGAGAGAGAGAGAGAACGAAAGAGAGAGAGAGAGAAAGAGAAGATAAAGAGAGAGAGAGAGATCCGCTAATGCGTAAAATTTGAAACAAAACTATCATGCCTGTGTTCTAGGCCCATAAAATAGATGTAGGATAATATGCTAGTCATTATAATTAACTCTAATTCACTGATTAGTCTTATATTTTAGAGCAACTAGCGAGGTATCTTCAGTTCAGCGAACTAGAACTGCGGTAGTAAAGTTGTATTTTTCTTTGGTGCGCTCTTTACGCCTGTCACGCGACCGTTGAATACACCCAATGGCTCAGTATTTATTTAATCGTTTACTTTGATGATCGGTGTAAAAACATTAAGTTTTACTGATGGCCTGAGTTACTTATGCGAATTAGCATCAGTAGGTCTACAATATGTTTCTCAAAAGGTCTATGAACAAGATTCACAATAAGAAATGTAACAGTGGATAAAAAAATAAAACGAGGCGGAATTCTAATTTCTAATGGAATTTGATTCCACAGTGTCGATTCAAAGTTAACGTATGAGGAATAAAATGCTTTACTAGGCCCTTAATATAAGTAACATGTTGATTTTAGCCTCGTTGAGCATGGCAGGATTTGGAAAGAACATTTAATGGGTTTAATCAACCCAATCAAATTATATAAACTTAAATATTTAATAAACTTAATAAATTAATAAAATCAGCCTAAAGAAATTGAAGGGAGGCGGGAGTTCTAGTCAAATTCAAAACTGACGACCAGCCCCCTTGCTGTAAAAACTTTCATGAACAGCCATTGCTATCGTATAGTTCGCTCCGTAGCTCAGTATCGATGCTCACGGATGAATGGCTGACAAGTGTAATAATTCAACTCAAAATTCAAATGTCCACCGATACATCATCGGTTTGTTGTCATGTTTCAGTTTCAATGAAAAAACTCGTCTAGAATACGATTAGCCCTACAACAGCAGACATCTGGCAGTAAAACAGCTGTTTTATGTGCGAGTGATTTTTTTCTGATTTAAATTTGACACTAGTTTTCCTGACGCAATATCCGTTTTGGATTCAGTATTCGGATACTATGTTTCCGTTGCACTAAAAGCACTTCTATAAGTAGACTGATGCTATAATATACATGTACATGTACAATGTACATAGGTAAAGCTGTATTTTTTATAGATAAATGAGACCTAATGAAAGAGAGCTCAGTGCACAATCATGTTGGTCTAACATGATGAATACGTATTCAACACACTTTCATTAGTAGTGTACCAAAGTCTGCAATGTCATGTTGGTATACATGACATTGTAGACTTTGGTACACCACTTATGACATCTTGACGGATTAAAAACACGGTCAAGTGTGGCTGCGCATCCAATTTTTTTTTGAGAATACCGATCAGTATCACTGAGCAGAAGCCTAAACTATCTCTCACGTCATGATGAAATGATGCCATGCTTGAAGCTTCAAGAAGGAAATGTACAAATTATGGCTATTTACTAATTTAGTCTCAGCAAATTGTACGAAGTAAATCAGCAAGTTTATTAGTAAAGCCACCATGCACAAAGCCGAAGTAGCGCCAAGTGGACTATGTACGTCAAGTAGCCCAGCAGCAAAGGACCACAACCGGTGTGGCAGCCTAGACGTCTGGGAATCTCGAATTTGTAAGACCAATAATTATTGGGTAATAACAAAGAAATCATTGCAACATTGGCTACAAACCTTCCTATTTTGCCGAATTTGTTTTAGTCGCCTCTTAAGAGCACGCGCAGTTGTTGATGAGTTCAATTTTCAATTATTATTTTTCCTGGACCCAGGCGGGAAAAAATAAGTGTAACCTAGTGTCTACTAACTTTACTTACCGATCAAAGGCTATGGCCATGAATGTAAACACGCTGGCAGATATCGTACAGGGTCCAATAAACTGGGCGAACTTACAGTAAACTCTCCCAAACCACCAGTCGTTATAGAAAGCGTAGATACAATTAACAGTGGAATTAAACACCGTTATTAGAACGTCTGAGACAGCTAGATTAACTAGAAAATAGTTCGTTACGGTTCTCATCCGTTTGTGACCAAGCACAATCCAAACTACGATGAGATTTCCCCCGGCTGCCACAACGATCATGGTGACGAATGCGGCGATGTAGATCAGCTGAAGATACCAAACCAGAATAAACCGGTTGTCTTCGTCGTCTGATTCATTGCAGGCGGGGTTTGGTGTGATGACGTCATAGCCCGGTGACGCCGTGCATGAGGCATTCTGTGAGGTGACGTCACAGGTCATCGTTAGGTCGTTGAGCTCTTTCTACAGAATGTAATTATTTATGCTGAATTTAGTTATCCTCGGTAGATGTTAAGCTAAATTCCAAACTTATTGAGACGATGTAAGAAAGTTGCAAAATTGCTTTTTTATACCCGGCACGCCACATTAAATGTCACCTAAAGTTGCTAAACGACGCTCAACATAAACTGTACTGAATTAAGACCATTCGGTTTCTTTGATTTTAATCTGGAAATTGAGCTTATCCCTTCTCCTGACCGCGTCCTCGGTACTTCTCGAATATTCCAGAAGATTGCTACAGATGACAATAATTATATTCATCTTTCGATATGTAACCACTCATTCTACAATAATTGATCAACCTAATAGATATGCGTGGTATTATTTTATAACAGCATATTTTTCTGCAATATTACCAAAAACAAAAAAATCAAAACAGTGCATGCATTCTAAAACAGCCCCTGTCTGACGACATGGACCACAATACAATTTTATTAGTAACATAAAACGGAGCATATAGTGGAGTACAGACAAATTTTTAAATTGATAAACCAAAGCACATCAATCGATCAATCAATCAATGAGAATTTAACGTCCGGTTCCTCACCGGAAGGCTTATAGCCTTATGCTATTGAATTAACTACATGGCCACTAAACCACTCCACTGCACATTATCCGCATTAGTATCCTCAAACCAATACGAGCCGTTAACGGTGGTTCAATTCTCCTGATCCCACTCAAAAAATTGATATTCAGTGTTGAGATCGATATCAAGAACACAACATAAGAGCTAAAGTGCCACAGATCGATTGTATCAATACTGTGTGCTCAGTGTCAATCAAATAGGAATAAATAAATATTAGATATTCAAGTAGGCTATTCCTTTAGCATTTCAACAAAAAACATACAATTTTGAAGGCCAAAAATAGTAATACAATAGTCGGTTAATTTGGATACCTGTACGCCCTGCATATACAGCACAAAATTGAGTCTTTGCAGTTTCTGCCTCAATCTTAAATTATTTTAGTGCCAACAAAACTTGAGAAATGAATATGTCACTCATCATAATGCTTTAACAATGCTATTCACTAATTTTAATAGGCACAATTTAGTGTTATTAGTTGTATCCCCAAACCAATGTCGGAATATTACGCTTCAGATTAATTTCCAATCTCTTACCTTGCAAGTTAGTTCAGTAAATTATCCTTGACTTATCAGAAGCTACTCATCTGATACAAGCGCAATACAGTATTAAGGACGTTATGATTGTATACATTCTGTAGTAGTTACATCTTATATTCTGTATATAATATTGGCCCATAGCCCCTAACATGATTACATAAATATCTATGTATGCGTGAATGTACCGGCTATGCTATGTACAAATTATGCGCATAATTTAACAATTAGACCTCTATTTTCTATGAGGCTTTCTGAATCGAACATATGTAGAAGCCCCAGGGCCTAGATACAACGTAGAACAACATTGAGGATTTCAGAGTGAACGAATAGTAAATTAGAACTATTCTTCATGTACCAATAATAATATAATTATAGTAACCAATCATATTCGATGTACTAATCTTCATGCCTCAACATAATTATTCATAGGTAAAGATGGTTAGACGCAACAAAATATGAGAAATGAGAATATAGGCTACAATATAAGCTAGTTCCTGACTAGACCTATGACTATCAGACTAATCCTTCAAGTTATTCTAGAAAAATGGTTTTGAGATCTGACTAAACTCAGAGTAGACTATTTACAAAACTCATGAGTAGCATATTATTTTTGACGGCTGCCATCTTCAATTAAAATATTTAATATATTAAATTTATTATTTAAACTTGTTTCTGTAGAATAATATACCTTCTTATTTCTAATAAGACTGCATCAAATGTTCGCTTGGTATTCAGTTCGGAAGCGAATAGTGGACTAATGAACTATTAGGTATTCGGCTGACTAGTAGCCATCGATAGGTCACGTGCATTCCTTGGTGCATACGAGGCTGCTAGTAAGTAAGTGTAAGTGGACTGAAGTTACTCTCTCATTAACATAATCTGTCGTGATTTCAATCAAGCGTTGACTTCTGACTATCAATCAATCAATCAATGAGGATTTAACGTTCGGTACCTCACCCGAAGGCGATGTCAAGGACGTCAGTTCTAGTAGTTTCTATGAGTAGTCTCCCGTATCTTAGTACCGTACCGCATTGTTAAATATTAGAATTTGCATTTGGTCGAATAAAGGACTCGAATAATAGATTCCCGATATCAGTATTCGGCCGAATAGTAAAAATCAGCTTTCGGCACAGTCCTAATTTCATTACAATACGCAAAAATTCTGATTCCGCAAGTTGTTTATTTGAAATCAGTTCACTGCGCGATGCTAAACTGACTGACTATGCACGAGTATGCATGCATACATGTGTAGAAGCCGTTGGACATTTTATCTAATCACTATAGTTCACTACAGAGGGAGCCTGATGGATGGCCTAGTTATAAATCACTACAGACATTCGGGTATTAAGTTCTATTGCATTTCAATGTATCTCACTACGGTATGGGATTATAAATTTGCGATTTAATTAAGACCAAGAACTGAGTTTCAACATTTCGTCTCGTAATTAAAATAAATCGTTTCAATTCAATTTGCAGCTGAACTGAATCGGCTAAAGAAATAAAACCTTCCGAGTGATTTGCTGCGCAACAAACGATTTACAACAGGACTTCTCGGTTACACAATGCAGTTGGATGAGGTCAACTCCATGCCTAGAAAGAACAGTCGCTTACTAGTGGCGGCTCCAGTTAGAATAATCTGAGGGGACCGGGTAGCATATTTCCCTATGTAGTATGCTTTTGTTCATCTCATTATTTTTGTCATTATCATTTTTGATTAACTTTTTAGGGTTAGGGGTGGGGTTGGGGCTGGGATTTTGACAAAATCATGAGATGTGTAAAATATATTACAAATGGCAATATCGCGAACGGGAGGGAGGGAACTGAGGCGAATATTAATATTGAAGATAATATTAAATGTATAATCCACATACTGAGTGCTCTGCCACATGGCGGGTCCAAGGCATAAATGGCTTTACTATCTATCTCAGTAACCAGCACCATCTCACAATCCAACAGGTGATTCCATTAAAGAGACTTTGTCATTGCTACATTTTCGACTAGACTATTCTAATTTCCCGGTAATAACAGAAGATAATATTTTTACCGCAGGAAGATTAGGAGTGGAACAGGAAAAGAACTGGAGGGGGCACGACCGCCCGGACCACGGTTTAGAAATTTCTCTGTCGAAAAGTGGCAACAGCAAATGAATTCTACCACCAATTCTGCTTCTGTTGCAGAGATGGCTATATGATGCAGTTTCATTTTGTGAGAGTGTTAATAGGCCAACCAAACTATCCATTGGTCAATCAGTTTCAAGGCACAAATTAAAACATCATCTTCAAGCTGGCAATAATGAACAAGATTGCAGATTGAACAGCCCAACAAAATGTTTACGATAAGATCATCTTTCTATCCCACTCTCTCTCCCCCCCTCTCTTTCTCTCTATATCTCTCTCTCTGTCAGTCTTTATCTCTCTCTCTTTTTATCTCTCTCTCTCACTCTCTCTTAATCTTTCTATCTTCTCTCTCCTCCTCTCACTCCTACTCTCTCTCTCTCAAGCTCTCTTTATCTCTCTCTCTCATTCTCTCTTAATCTTTCTATCTTCTCTCTCTTCCTCTCACTCCTACTCCCTCTCTCTCTCAATCTCTCTCTCTCTCTCACTCTCTCTCTCTCTCCGTTCTCTGTCTCTCTTTATGTATCTCTCTCTGTCTCTCCCTGTCTGTTTCTGTGTCTGTCTGTCTGTCTCTCTCTCTCTCTCCCTCCTTCACCCTCCCTCCTTCCCTCTCATCGAATATACAACTACCCATATGTGCTACTGCTAATAGTATTAGGTGTTCGTTTCGGTTGGTTAGTTTTTCCGGAAGCAACTTGTCACTTAAGCCGGAAGTCACAGCTAGGTTCGAATTTCTTCCAGTTCCTTGGATGAAGATCCACTTTTAGACGAGCCGGAAACGATATTAAATTCATTTTATATGCATGTAGAGTAAATTACATAGATCTACTTAATGACAGATGTTAGAAATCAAAGCACAAATTTCTCAAAAAGTCTGCAATTATGCTTACAAAGTAGCACATCATCGACCAACAAGCAGTCGGCATCCCATTGGCCCATCACATAGTCCCTGATTGCTTTCGGGTGAGGAATCAGACTTTAAATCCTCATCGTAAAGAGTATTATCTTTACAGAGTGTAAAATGATGCCTTTCGTCAAGAGATAATCCTGATTTCTGAATGTAAAGTGGTACGCTACTAACACTGCATTGATTTCCCTGTTATTACACTGGTATTGAACTGTTATGAACTACAGAGTTTAAATTAAACAAATATTTAGAATACTTTTTGCGAGTATCGTCTCGAGCATAGAAATACTAATATATACTATATATATATAATATGTATAATATATATATATATAATATTTATATGTCTATATATAATATTTCTATGGTCTCGAGGGACCTTGCTTTTTATTTTGTCTTAAAAGAATGGATAGAGCACAATAATGCGTAATGTGTGACTAAGAGTTATTATAATAGAAATCAGCAAAGGCATTACACTTGACATTTCTATTAGATTAACATTTGGATTACATTTGTCTGTTCCCTCATCGTATGATCTTCAGCTATCAATGTTATTGTTAGATTTCTGGAGCGCAATGAAAGATTTTAAATGTCATAAACAAATGAACAATACCTGAATCATAGAAAACTCACAAAGAAATACGAGATGAAAATCTTACACAGGTCTATAACAATTCAATTAGCGTATCGTTGAGAACACATGTATATTATTGTATAGGGTCCTATACTATTGTTCTAAACTTCTCTCCGTCTGGTGAGAACGAGGGATTTGATTCAGAATTTTTACCTTTCACTCATGACATACGCACATGCTTACAAAGCTTTCTTTCGTTTTGTCTGTTTTGGTATTTTATTGCAGCCTGTCATACAGCTAATATAATCGAATCATTGCTGTAGAGAGCGCAATGCTGCTTCAAGCACAGATACACGATTAGTCCACTAACCGCCGATATGCATCCGTATCAAAGGGTGCTGACGTTATCTTATGTAGACTGGCCTAGACTGACCTGGCTTTGAATTCAGAACTATTCAATAACTTGCGCCGAAGAAGATCTTCTGATCACTAGTTTACAACTCTGCTTGCTCTTGCAGTCGTCTACAAATTACAGGCCAATTGCAAATGTACACTGATAGCTCTGCTATACTCTATTACTATTCTTCTTCTTATTTTAGGTATCCTGCCGGTTCCTAGCTTTGACGGTCATGGTTTTCCAAATATCTCTGTCTCCAACAAATCTAATCATATCTACTTCTTCAACGTTCATCCATTCACTGAGCCTCTTTGTATAGGTAATTCCTCATAACATGACCAAAGAATTAATATTGGCAACAAGAATGACTATTAGAATTATTATTGTTATTTAATTAAGTCGATGTTATGGATAAATGGCCATGCATGATGCACAGTATTTGACCAGTGTTTACCACTGTTCTCTTTCAGCACAGGCTTGTGACTTGCTAATAGCGCTTGAGTGGACCAGTTAGTATTGTTTGTGCTGTTAGAGACGTCCCTGATAATCCTAATGACGGCGTCCGATGCTGAAACGGACGTTAAACCGTACTGTATTGTGTTGAATTGTAATAGCAATAAAAAGTGAAGTAGCTTGCGAAGGCTGCAATCCGCAGTAATTAAATTATTTACATTGTAAACCTATACTCTCCGCAAAGAGGTCAATGTAGTGGCGATTAATGTATAAAGTAGCCTAACTTTTCCAGTAAATATCAGACACACCTATTAGCTGTACCTGCTTTCTAAAGCCATAAAATCACCAACAGATATATTTATTATCAGTTTATAATCAGTTAAATTCGTCTGATGAATTTCACTCGTGTTTGGACAAGTAGACTGCAATGTGCTGTCCGCCTATATCCATGTGGTCAAGAAAATCAAACCAATATACAGTAAAAACGGATGACTAGGATAGATAGTTTCAGAGTCAGTCCAATGATAATGGGACAATGATGTTATCATTATTCGCTCAATCATTTGATCAATGAATCAATAGTAAGCTAGTGCATTGTAAGTGTACAGCATAGTAAGAAAGTCTCAGAAGCGCTTCGAAGCATGAGCAGTCGATATGGGCAAAGGAGAGGAGGGTAAAGTATATTAGAGGTGCCACAAGGCCCACAACAAACAACGTGGCGAGATTCAGCAAACCTCATTAAATCTGGTAGTTGGCTGTATCGGGTATCCATCACAATTATACCGTCGGCATTATAACCCTAACTATTATATCCGTGCCGGTTAGATAGCATCGTCGGTAACACGCTTGCTCGATAAGTAGGATGTCATGGATTCGAGTCCCAACTGGATGCGTTTCTGACAGTATTCTTCAATACAGAAACAGACGTTAAACTTATCTTTACAGCTTTATTGCATATCCACTGAACAACTGAGCGAACATGCAGCCATTATTAGTCCCAAGCTTCGTGTATACAGGTTATGATGCATTCAGGAGTATAAACAATAACAGATAAAAGAGACCGTGTTCTGAGAGATAACTCAGATGAATGCTTTCTTCCTGGAACATTGGCAAAAACATGATTTTGCGGTAGTAGCACTTGACATAGTAGTAACCTTGTATAGTACATTCTATAGTGCCATAGTCCCCATTGGATAGCGTAGTCGGTAACACGCTTGCTCAGTAAGCAGGATGTCACGGGTTGGAGCCACAGCCCGGGTCCGTCTCTGATAATACCATTCGATACGGAAACAGACGTTAAGTTAAATTTAGTTTTAGTTTAGTTGTTATACAAGAGTGGATTTGTCAATTTATTATTTTTATTATTGATTTATACACATCTGAATAGCCTGCAGCGTAGTACGCCTGTTTTGTATCCAAGAGGATGAGAGTTAGATACCCAGGTTCGTCACAGATATATATTTAGATGCGGACAAAGGTGTTAAACTCTAAATTAATGTGTTTCCAAATGTGTCCGTAATAATTAAGACTAATTTAAAATTAAGATCCGAGAAAGCTGCTTACTGTTTTATCATATTGTGATATTTCCCGTTATTGAATAGAAACTCAATAGGTCTATCATATGTTACCAAACAATGTAAAACAAGACAAAGAGGATTTAACATCCGGTTCCTCACCCGAAGGCGATGCCATGGAGAACAAGTGTGGCTGTTGGATAAGGACCAGGACTTAGACGAGATCAATTTATCCTAAGGTTATTAATCCGACATGAAAGTCAAATCCGAATTAAACATCAGTTTCAGGTCCTAACGGCCGCATCAGTGACAGGCGATCCCTGGGATTCTAACCGTGAACCAATGGAACCCGAGTCGGATATTCAACAAAATTTTAATGTGCTCTCGGCTCAGCTGATACAACACAACTGGCAACTAGCGCAGAAACACTAATAACCAAATCACAGGCACCGATTAATTAGGTTACACAGTACACATCTATGCTAAAGGTTGCTGTTGTCACAGCAATATATTTCAGACTGGCCTGGGGGTTTGAATCCAGGCCGTATTCAACCTCATGCGCGCACCTTGTCGTTACTATACAACGCCGCCAGCACGGGATACAGATTACATAACTCCACTCTTAAGTTGATGGCGCAGTAAATAACACAAGAAATGACAACTATAAAAAATAATATTTAAGAAAATTAAAACTAGTCGCAACCCCTATCCAACCCCTAACCCTAACCATAAATTATGAGAAGAAAAGAATATGAAAGAAAAAACCTTCTGGAGCTGGAGACGAACCTGAAATATACCAGGGCGAAGCAACAGTTTTATTGTCAGGCAGTTAGAAAGTGACGTGAAATCCGAATTTGTTCGATGTTTACATGTATAGGCCGAGGCATACACTGTGTTTCATAAAAATACACCAAAATATCTTTTATCATATCTTCCACTAAGATCGACTGATTTTCAAGAAATTTGGGGCGATTCTTCGTAAAAAATTTGCTACAAACTGATATAAACATTTACTACATGAGCCAATTATCAGCTTCATACTAACTTGCGAAACTTTTAAGCCAATAGTGTTTGTCTGACGAAGATACAGTTAAGCATAATTGAACTAAAGTTTGTTAATAAGTAACAGTAAGAAACAGCAACGTTCTAACAGTAATGTCTGAGAAATAGTAACGTTCTAATTCAGAAATTGTTCAAAATGTACTCATTAGACTCGAATACAGGTCCTCAACCTCGGTCGTTACTGCTCGATGGCATTATCAATGCTGCCGCTGCCTGGCTCACGATCCACACTGTTGCTTGAATTTTCCGCAACAGCTTAACGATGCCATATTTTCCAACTCTTATTAGAAAACTTTTTAGTCAATCGGCGGCTGCTGCAATCTTTCAGCAGTACCAAATTTTTAATTAAGAAAATTGTGTTCTGTTATGAACACCATGTCGTTATTGCTTGTTTTCCAACAACCAACTTCCGCCACAGGTGTCATTGCAACCAATAAAATATAAGTAACGAGTTTACATTTGTTTGAAGCGAACTTCATATTAGATTCGTTCTTCAAGTTTTCAGCCAAATCGGTCGAATTTTATGGAAGATATGATAAAAAATATTTTGGTGCTTTTTATGAATCACAGGGTATATTACTCTGATTATTAAGTGACATTGTTCTTTCATGGTTCTTTCAATTGAGATTTAATTAATCAATCAGAGTGTAGGCCCCTAATGTCCGCATTTTTGTGAGAAAATAAAACTGGCTGGGATATCAATTTAAAAATGAAATATAAATAAAGAGAAAGATTAAAGAATCCGGGCTGAAAAGTCGAAATAGAAGACAAATAGGCTACGAATAAAACAATAAAATTGACTGCTATAGGCCTACATTAATATGTTAGCAAGCAATCATTTGTTTTTTAGACCTTTGTTTGTTCTCCGTATAAACATAAATTAATCAATTCCATAGTGTCACCAGGTAGAGATTGCAAATTAAATAGTCTTGTACAGGTAAACAAAATACGGTAACAGTTAAACAACTGATAAATTGAACCTAAAATAATGACTGATGACTATATTGACCTAACAATCTATTTGAAGAAAGCAATAATTAATCCGATTATCGTGCTGGTTAATCGCGTACCAGCGCTTGCTGCATGGTGCGCTCTTTACGGAACGGCACGATTAACCAGTAGGAAGGCAGACTACAAAAAGCACCAAAAACAGCAGAAACTAATAAAGGAAACCCTGTAAACACTTGCGGATGACATGTGTTGAAAAAAAAATATGAAAAAGGAACACAATGGTGAGGAGATCAATTAAAGTATCCATCAATCAATCACTCGGTTGAACTCAGCTGTGTGTAGTCCTGGCGT
>JAQFZF010001126.1:0-14837 GCA_034695365.1 Enchytraeus norvegicus | reverse complement strand
GTTTCCCGTGTTGGGTCTGGGATATTTGAGAATAGTCCAACTGATAACTGCACGTGTTTAACGCAGATACTGAGGATGGCAATGGCAAACCACCTCAGAAACCTATATTTTCCTTGACCAGAGGCATCATTTTAGGTGTGGAAAACGCAAAGCCTTCGTGATGAGACGGACTTATTGGGTTGGTGGATGATGTGCTCATTAAAGAGCTCATTAAAGTTGATTGTGTGTATGAATTTTTACCTTGGACCTGCCATGTGGCAGAGCACTGGATAGATAGATATAAATAGTATACATGGAAAATTATTTTATTTGTTTTGATTTGAAAATTCAACACATTAATATTTTATACTAGCTGGAGTCTTTATTTCAATCAACGATGAGCTAACTAACGAATACACACAAAATTTGATTGGCATAGTTATTGATCATAGTTCAAGCAATTTAGTTTTTCATGACACACCACTGTTTTGTTTGCCTTATCGTAATTATTAGCAAAACGTATACCATTAATTTTATTGATTTATTAATTTTATTTGATTAATTTTAGGCCATGGAACAACAGACGATATGTGTGTACCGAGGTCACACGTAGAGGCCTCGGAGACACAGACGTTAATCATTTAGTTATGACATAACGTCTATAAACCTCAACAACACACATAATTTTATTGCTTTTGAATTATATATTCTGTACAGGGTGTATGCTGCATAGATGAGTTTGATAAGATGGACCCTAAAGATCAGGTGGCAATCCACGAGGCCATGGAACAACAGACGATATCCATTACAAAGGCTGGAGTGAAGGTATGGCTAATGTTCACAGTTGGGTGTGTTTGTATGCTTATTTGTTAATATAATAGATTTGTTAATATTGGTTTCAAGTGACAGTTGTATCCTTATTTGTTATTAATTTTATGATAACCATTAAATTCATGCTTAAATTTGATGTTATTAAGAGGCGGCTCCGGGGGCCCAAGAACTTTCAGTAATTTAATTTATTTATTGATTTTTTAATTACAATACAGTGGACTCACTCCCTATAATGCCAACAGACAGTAGTGTAGGCCTTAATAATTACAGCACTCGGCACACTATACATTAACTGGCAACAACTACTGCTGTAAGCAACCCCTGGATAAATCCAGGACAACGCCGAGTGCATGAACCCTGGCAAATAGTATATACATATAACAATATATGAGACAACGTTCCAACGATCCAAATATACAACGTTCCAACGATTGGTTCATCATCTAAAGATGATATCAGGTTTGGCACTCAAAGGTGCCCTGGAAGCATACAGATTATATTGCTGGAGGGCCACAGTAAGTCTCTGCCACAGAAATGAGCGTTCTCTGTGAACCTTCTGCCTATGTTATTTAAGTGCACTATTGATATGAAGCTGTCGCAGTGTTCATTGAACGTTCCCGGTGATTCGTCCGAGGCACACAAATTCCGTATATTTGTGTTAATGTAGCTGATGTCTCATTTTCTACTCGACACAACGAGCAGTGGCTTGAACCCAGCCAATGTTTAAAGTTTTTATCTCATGATATTGTTAACAAGTTAATTGTTTTTGTCTATTTGCCGGATAATTTAAATGCATTGTGTCTCCCTGGCTTAGTGGTAGCGTCGTGGAATTTCAAACATGACGTCCGGGGTTCAACTCCCGGTAGAGCCGATCAGAGAGTAAAATCTCGGACGTGCACGTGGGATCGTTGATAGCTAAATGATCTTTGATCGTTGATAGCGAAATGGGTCTTAAACAAGCATCTGACCCATATCCCCGTTATTATTATTATAGATGTCAACATTCCTCCACTAGAACTCCTTACAATATTTTTTTAAAATCTTTAGTTTTGATGAAGTTATTGAGATTTCGCTGGGGGTTGTAAAGTTTTGCCCAACCCTGTAAATATATATATATATATATTTCTGAGGCCACTATCAGAAATTTTATCTGCTAACATTTAGAAACAAAACTTGATGCAAACAGCTTTACCCGTGTACTCACACAAAGCATCTACTATATGGATAACATTACTGAATACTCAACAGCTAATAAATTACTACGATAATCCTCTCTCTCTCTCTTCTCTCTCTCTCTCTCTCTCTCTCTCTCTCTCATTCAGTTATCCGTGTAACTGTTTTATAATGCAATCCCTCAAAGTTTGGCGCTAACAACAGATTATCCACAGAATTTAACACCATATAAACCAGGCTGATCGTTAGCCTGTCTAACAACTCTCTCTATTGTATGAGAGAGCAAGCTAGTGCTTGCAGCAAATGAATTGATCTAGTATTTCTCGTGCTACAATTATCACAATTATCGTTAAAAGAGACAAGTGTCAAATAACAGATCAATAACAAGTGTCAAAGACAAGTGACAAGTGACAAATAACAAATCAATAACAAGTGTCAAAGACAAGTGACAAGTGTCAAATAACAGATCCTAGTTTAGCGTCAGTATCGTGACTACCGTGTCCACCAGGACGAGCTGAGAGACTTACAGAGAGCGGCGCCTGTAAACACAACGATTGATTGATTGATTGACGATCCAGAGCACTGCTTTACCATATAATGAATCAACAAAGTTTACAGATGACACAATAAAGTATCATGTACTATAGTTACTGTCTCTCTCACACATGAGCACACTCGATCAGTTAATTACATTAAGCGAGAGCCCGTGCCCCATGTTCATCTCTTGATTGAACTAGATATACTCAAGAGACTTAAGGACTGAGTAAGATAATCGTAAGATAATGGTATATATATGTTTGAAAGTAGGAAGCGATCATTGACGAAATCATACGATAGAATGAACTGAATATAAAAGATTCAATGGAGTAAAAGCTGACTGTGTAGAGTGAAACAATAGAACATAACCAAAGTGAAACAGCCGTTCACTGTTATGACTTATCTGCGTAATTGTATATATTGAGGTCTTCCCTTAAGCCAATACTTTACTAAACCTTTGCTCGATGTCCTATAGTAGGGGTCTTCAAACTTTTTGTCCAATGTACCACTAGTTTTGTGTGTATTTGCAGTGTACCACCTAATAGTTAACTAACATGATATAGATGCGCTGAAGAGCTCAGTTTGTTCAAAAATTATACACGTGCCTACACAAAACAGTATTAACTGTATTCTATAGAATAGATCATAGGGCATTTACTCGTATATATTGCCGCGAGACATAAGATCTGAAAAGTGAAAGTGAGTATTTTATTAAAGGTTTCTGAAACTTTCTGTTTATCGGTGCTCTGATGAGTGTACCACCTAGCAGGGGCAATTGTACCACCAATGGTACGCGTACCACAGTTTGAGAAACCCTGTCCTATAGTACAGAGCATAGAAGTACTAATATATATTAGTATATATTAGTACTTCTATGGGACAGAGGTTATCAACCTTGTGAGGCTCGCGGGACCCTCACAATGTTCAACCACAGTGGCTGCTCACAATGGTCGTTGCTGTTAGAGATAGAGACGCACAGCTTGAAGAAAATTAGAACTTCTGATACCATCAATACATTGGAATGTTAGTCAGAGAGTAGATTAATAAACAAAGAAATCAGGAAATATTTTACAGCTGTTTCCCAATTGAACAAAAGCCCCACTTGATGTCACTGGATTCTCTCTCTCAGTGCACTGCCCAACGGCAGGTCCATGGCATATAACTGTAGAGTTTGTATGCCACATTTTCTTGGAGATTATTTTATATCTGAGGGTCTCCTTAACCAGTGACTACGTTAGTAAGCTTCTACGAAGCACGTGTTTTATGTTTAAAATATAGAGAAATAATTGAAATAGACACACATATCGGTTGGTCTATTCTTATGTTTGCCTGATCCAACGAGGCTGACATAAGACTAGATGACTAGACTAGAGGATTAGAAGTTGGAGGAAGCCCTGTCACTGATCATAGCAATACAATCAGTGATATAATATCACATTAAAGGAATGAGAGCCGGGGCTGCAGACAACACAGCCTATTAACAACATATAAAGTTATAAACTGTTTAACAGATACAGCAGAACCTAAGCATGGAAACATAAATCATGAGCATCTATCAATCAATAAGAGATATTCTACAGCGCCGCCGATATGCTACAATGAGGCTGAACGAACATTGGTGGGTAAAGCAGTCTATCCTTCCAAGGCCACAACTGGCGTGACAGATAATATTTAATTATTACCACAGACTTTGTAATCAAGTGGTTCAAACCACTTTTCAAAGTTGACCACTTTGTTAATATAACACTTTCAATGTACTTTTTGCTCTACGAATACTTTTGATGTACATTCGATACTACATATTTTATAAACTATATAGGCCATCGTAATAAAGTTCAGAACATGTTCTCACACATTTAAATGGTTTTATAATGATTTCATTCGGCATTGAAAGGGTAAACAACAAGAACTGCTTACTAGACTTGTGAGATATAGACGGGTTGCATGTTCTGATAGATCTTGAAGTACAGATTGCACGTCAGGGCATTGATGCCAGGCTCTGGAACGCCTTTGACGACATTTCCGCCAGTCTCTGGAACGCCACTGAGGATGATCTGATGGAGGTATAACGGCTGATTGTTGATCTTCACTGCTCCAGACAACAGACCCACGAAATAGTGAACGTACCTACAACACACCAGATGTTGAGATTCTCTGGGTCATCAGTGGTCAACCAGAGGGACGCCCAGTCCTTAACTGTTAAAGCTAAAAGGCTAAGGCCAAATTCAATGTCAGCTTCACGTCCTAACGGCCGCATCAGTGACGGGCGAGCCCTTGGAGTCAAGCCGTGAACCAATGGAACTCTAGTCAGACTCACAACCGATGTGCTATCAGCTCAGCTTATAGTTGCTGTAAGAGTCTCCTGCTCAATGTCAATTATGATTAGAATTCTTGTCTTAGAATATTAAATGATCTAACGTGATACATTCACATGTATATAATCATAATTTATACATAATAATACATAGTAATACATAACAATACATAATAATTATAAATGATTTGAGAGAATATGAGACCTGAGTTGTGAGGGCTCAGGAGTGTTGGAGAGTTTCTGTTGATAGAAACGTTTGAGCGCCATCTGTTCTGAAGCCTGGTCAGAACTGTAACATACAACACTTTTAGTTTTAGTTTCAGTTTTCATTATAAGCATTGAATTGATTTACTTCTGTTTATAATTCATCTATCAATGTAGCACAGCTTTCACATAGTTTAACATGGGATTCGAACCCGTGACATCCTTATCAGACTACAGTGCTACCAACTCGACTATCATACAAGGACGCTTTGGTGACCAGATACTGTGACCTATGTTGTCTGCGACGTCCCTGATATCGTTGTCAGATGATGAACTGGACGACAAAACTGTATTTCATTTTCATTTAACATGATGTTATTTTGTCCACTATTGACTAAATCTCGATTAGAAGAAAATCATACGGAGTCGTCATCTAGCTAAGAATGAGAAGTAGAGGTGTTTTATTCTCTGTCTCCTAGCAACTGACTACATGATTACAACAGCTCAGTTCACTCAACTAGAGTCTTGTTTCACTCAATGTTGACGTCCCTATCATCGTCCTCAGACGATGAAAGGGGCGGCGCAGTTATTCAGTGATATTATTCAAAACATAATTCTTTAATTGTTAAATCTTCATTGATAGAAAGTGCACTAAGAAATGTAAGATTCATTGTACAGACACAAATGCGAATAATTCTGGACTCCAATACAATAACCAAAGTCTTATCTAGCTGATCACCCAGTTCCAGTAAACGAAAGAACACGGGAAAATATATACCAGTTAACAATAAACATCAACACAAAATCAATATTATTTACTATGATAAAACCATCCATTGAAATAGTTGAGTTACCTGGCGCAGATCTTGCTGTAGTCGATGTAAGCCGCTATGACCACGCCCACCCTGCCTAGTCCCGCCCTGCAGTGTACGACGACAACGTTGTGAGGATCTGAGCTGAGCCAGGAGTCCATGGACTTACATATGTTACACAGGCGTTCCAGGGGCGGGGCCAGCACGTCAGGCCAGCCAAAGTCTAGCACCTGTGTGTGTCAGCAATCAATCAATCAATCAATCAATCAAAGTCAAGCACCTGTGCGTAATCAATCAATCAGCAGCGTTTATATTCAGCACTAATAACTAAATCTCACAAAGGCTTTTGAACAGTGAATGTTAGAGTAGTCTTATATGCCATATGCCACAACAGATGAGGCAGGACCTCATCCTTAAAGTTATTGAAGTGTATTGTATGGAGATTATAATTAATTATAAAGTGCTATCGATAATAAAGACAGACTGTACTAGTATAGTACTGTAAATGTTACAGCACACTGAGTACAACGTAAAGTTGTACTAGTATAGTATTGTAAATGTTACAGTACACTGAGTACACAGGAAAGTTTTGACAAATCATAAATTGCTGTCATCAAATTTATTTTCGATGGTCAGTTGAATAGATGCTATGCCAGACAGTCAGGATTGCGATACAGACTCACAGTATAGAAATGCGCGTTGACAATTTCAAGCTATAGGAACCAATGCTTTAACACTAGAAGCACCGTGATCTCAGACTACCAATAGTACAGAGAAATTGACCGACATAGCAATTAAATGATTCTTAGATTTTTATTTTAAATCTTCTTTTATTCCACACATGTCAACCGCACGTGTTTTCAGGGTTTCCTTGCTTAGTTCTGTTTTTGGTATTTTTTGTAGTCTTCCTTTCCACTGGTTAATTGTACCATTTCCGTAAAGATACCTTTACATGACCATGCATAATCCATACAGGCGCAGATTTAGGGGCCAAGGGGGTCATGGCCCCACAACTTCAGGAGGGCCTGGGGGGAGCATGGCCCCCTCGATTTGAAATTTTTAATAATAAGTTAGGCGGCGTCAATTTGAAAAGTTATTCACTTATTAGTTTTTATTTGGTGGGCTTTTTCACAAAAAAACATATCACATAAAAACAAGTTCACACTTTCATATTATTCTTCAATTTCTTAGACTTTTCTTACGTATTTTAACGAGTTGATTCCAAATCTGTACTTGATTTTGTTAAACGACGTCAATTAAAAAAGTTATTCTGATATGTGTTTAAATTCGGTGAGCTTTGAGCTTTTTCACACAAAAATACATTTTACATAAATGCAAAGCCACTGCGTCGCTATTTCTCTAACCTGTTAAATATTTCAAATGTATTTTGACACGCTTATTCAGGTTCTGTTCTTGGTTTTCCTCCACGATATCCAGAAGAAGAGCTTTAACTTAATTTCGTTACCTGCGCTGCATTTTTAAATGAATATCACATTAAATCAGGCTAACACAATTATAATATTGTCAAGCGACGTCAATTTGAAAATTTATTCACATAATTATTTGTTTAAATTCGGTGGGTTTTTTCACTTATATGTAAAACTGCATATCGCATTAAATCAGACTCAAACTATAATAATATTCTTCAATATCTCAGACTTTCGTAACGTATTTTAACGAGCTGATACCAAACATTTACTTAATTTTGTTATGCGACTTCAGTTTGAAAAGTTATTCACATATTTGTTTAAAATCTGTGCAAAATCGGTGCATTTTCTTTCACATAAAAATATACGGTATTTTACGTGATTGCAGAGTCACACGTGTCGCTAACTCTCAAATCTGTTAGATAATTTTACCGTATTTTGACACACTGATTCAGATTCTGTGCATGATTTTCCTCCATGATTTTCAGAATAAGAGCTATTACTATTTAACACAATTTCGCTACCTGCCCTACATTTTAAAATGCATATCACATTATATCAGGCTCACACTATTCTAATTTTCTTCAATTTCTCAGACTTTCTTAACGTAATTGGACGAGCTGCTTCCACATCTGTATGAATTTGTTATAAGACGTAATTTTTTTTAAGTTATTCACATACATGCTTAATTTGGTGGCCATTTTCACATAAAATGCGTTTCACATGATTGCAAAGCCACATGTGTCGCTAAATCTCGAACCTATTAGATAATTCTAACGTATCTTAACAGACTGATTTAACATCTGTGCCTGGAATTGCTTTTGCGATGTCCATTTGAAATATTATTCACATATTTGTTTTAATATGGTGGTCCTCTTATTAAAATAATGCATCTCACATGATTGCAAAGCTACATGCGTCGCTATTTCTCGCTTCTGTTAGATTATTCTAACGTACATTCACACACTGATTAAGATTCTATACTTGGTTTTCTTCCACAGTTTCCCTAAGAAGAGATATTCTACTACTTAACCACAATTTTTCTAACTGCGCTACATTTTAAAATACATGTCACATTACATCATGCTCACACTATAATAATTTCCTCAATATCTCAGACTTTCCTTACGTATTTTAACGAGCTGATTCCAAATATGTCCTCAATATTGTAATGCAACGTCAGTTTCAAAAGTTATTCACATTTCTGTTTGGTGGGCTTATTCACATAAAAATACATTTCACATGATTGTCGAGTCAGTCACATCGTCACATATGTCGCTAACTCTCAAATCTGTTAGATAATTCTAACGTATTTTGACACACTGATTCAAATTCTGTGCTTGGTTTTCCTCCGCCGTTTCCAGAAGAAGAAATATCCCACTATGTAACACAATTTAGTAGCCAGCGTTACATTTTAATATGCAATTCACATGATATCAGGCTCAGATCATTATTTCATGCTTCAATTTCTTACACTTTTCTGACGTATTTTGACGAGTTGATTCCGGTTCTGTAATGATTCGATTATGCGACGTCAATATTAAAAGTTATTCACGTAACTGTTTAAGTTCGGTGACTTTCCCACAATAGAAATGAATTTCACCTGATTGCAGACCCACATGTGCAGATAAATCTTGAATCTGTTCCGTTATTCCAAACTACTTCGAGGAGCTGATTTCGGATCTGTACTTGATTTTGTAATCCGACATCAACTTAAAAGTTATCATATAATTATTTAAATTTGGTGACATATTTCACAATTAAAATGAATTTCACATGATTACAGAGCCACATGGGCAAGTAAATCTTGATGCTGTTAGATATTTAAAACGTATGTTGACGAGCTGATTTTGAATCTGTGCTTTATTTTGTAATACGACATCAATTTGAAAAGTTGTTCACATATTTGTTTAAATTTGGTGGTTCTTTTTTTTAACAAGAAATGCATTTCACATGATTGCAAAGCCACATGCGTCGCTATTTCTCGAATCTGTTAGATATTTCAAACGTATTTTGACACGCTTATTCATATTCTGTTCTTGGTTTTCCTCTACGATATCTAGAAGAAGAGCTTTAACTTAATTTCGTTACCTGCGCTACATTTTTAAATGAATATTACATTAAAACAGGCTAACACAATTATAATATTGTCAAGTGACGTCAATTTGAAAAGTTATTCACATAATTATTTGTTTAAATTCGGTGGATTTTTTCACATACATGTAAAACTGCATATCGCAGTAAATCCGACTCAAAATATTATAATATTCTTCAATTTCTCAGACTTTCGTAACGTATTTTAACGAGCTGATACCAAACATTTACTTAATTTTGTTATGCGATTTCAGTTTGAAAAGTTATCCACATATTTGTTTAAATTCGGTGGGTTTCTTCATATAAAAATGCATATCACATTAAATCAGGCTCACACTATTACAATATTCCTTAATTTCTTAGACTTGCCTTATGTGTATTGAGGAGCAGATTCCGATTTGTACTTGATTTTGTTATGCAACGTCAATTTGAAAAGTTATTACCATATTTGTTTAAATTAGGTAAGCTTTTTCACATAAAAATGCATTTCACATGAGTGCAGAGTCACATCATCTCATGTGTCACTAACTCTCATATCTTTTAGATAATTCTAACGTATTTTGACACACTGATTCAGATCCTGTACTTGGTTTACCTCCACGATTTCCAGAAGAAGTGATATTCCACAATTTAACACAATTTTGCTACCTGCGCTACATTTTGAAACGAATATAACATTATATCAGGCTCAAACTATTATAATATTCTTTAATTTCTCAGACTTTCGTTATGAAATTTGAAGGGCTGATTCCAAATCTGTACTTGAATTTGTTATAGAACTTCAGTTTGCAAAGTTATTCACATATTTGTTTAAACTCGGTGGGTTTTATCACACAGAAATGCATTTCACATTATATAAGGCTCACACTATTGTAAAATTCTTCAATTTCTCAGACTTCCTTATGTATTTTAACGAGCTGATTACAAATATGTACACGGTTTGTTATACGACTTCAGTTTGAAAACTTATTCACAAATGTATTTAAATTCGGTGGGTTTTTGTCACATAAAAATGTAAAAGTGTATATCATATTCAATCAGGCTCACACTATTACAATATTCTTTAATTTCGTAGACGTGCTTCACGTATTTTAACGAGCTGATTCCAAATATTTACTTGATTTTGTTATGCGACGTCAATTTGAAAAGTTATTCACTTATTTTTTTTTATTCGGTGAGCTTTTACACAGAAATGCATTTCACATGATTTCACATGTCTAAGTCTCGAATCTGTTCTCTAATCTGCAAGAATACTTTATAGTTACTGTTGCAATTGTAGTTCTAGTTCTATGTTACTTACGTTCTTGTGCCACTTGTGCATGTCCGATCTTCTCTCTGACAGGTTCAGCATCTACACACATAGCACAACATCTACACATACTCTGTATCTCTCTCTCTCTCTTTCTAAAGTGCACTGCCAATGGCAGGTCCATGGTACATATTCACACCACAATCTACTATCACGCTCTCTAATGATCAGTTTGTAAAAGGTTTATCCTTACCAATATTTACCTTGACTCGACACATAGCCAGTTATTTATTTCTTTATTTGAACAACAGAAATGGTTTTGCAACTTTGTTAAGTCACTGTATAATTATACATCAGCTTTATTATTGCTACAATTAACTAAAGTGAGGTCTTTATTAAACAAGTGGTCAGAGCTTCTCGAGAAGTTTCTTGTGTTGGGCATATAAACAATATGTAGACATCAGCGTTACAACAGTTTAACGTCGTTCTCCTCACTCACAGATGATATGTTAGGTACTCACCAGACAGTGGTCGTGGTGCTTGGCGCGCAGCTGTGACGAGACCTCACAGAAACCAGCCTTGTAGGCTGCGTCCTTACCCGTAGAGTGAAAGAGCAGCACTTGGCATCAATCAATCAATCGATCAATCAATCAATCAATCAACTTATCAGTTCCTACCAGTTAAAAGATATAGTTGAACTAAAACATAGACTGGGAGAATCGTTTATTTTAGTATATAAAAGTACTATTTATTAGCAAAGTCGTCGTGACAGACGCACAACGTTACACGTAATAGAGATATGAAACACACAATGTGAAAAACTTTCACTATACGAGATTATGTGTCAGTAGTACCGTCAGCCATGACACATCAAACACTGCCAGGTCACACCAAATCCATTAGCAATATGGAGAGGGGTTGGCGCATTGGTAGAGTGTTGGCCTCAGAAGCAAGTGGTCCAGGATTCGAGGTAAAGACAACTTTTATGTCAAAATAGTCAACAACAGAATACTATAGTTTTGATTACAATCATTATGCTGAGCATTTAATGCTCAACTCTTCAAACCTAAGTATGGACCATTGAGACAACCACACAGACAACCACACAGACAACCACACTGGCAACCACACAGGCAACCACTCAGACAACCAAACAGACAACCAAACAGACAACCAAACAGACAACCAAACAGACAATCAAACAGACAATCAAACAGACAACCAGGGATAAGAGAATTTAATGCTTGAAATAAAATCAAGTACAACTAAAATCAACACGTGAATCACTTACCAACGATTCTTTCTGTTACATACGTCACATCCATCTCATCTGAAGCTTTTCCGTTCTCTCTGAAATAATTAAACATTGCTTGTAGTTATAGGCTAAAGTCTCAAATTTAACGTCAGTTTCGCGTCCAAACGGCTACAAGCCGCTACATCGAGACTACTTTGAGTGGGTGAGACAGAGAGAGAGAACTATGATTTATTTCACTATACACACATAATATGGCCATCAGAGAAGACCTAGGTCTTATCTAGCTGATCACCATACATACACACAAGAAACAAAAATACAGACAAGTCGAACACGCATCCAGAAAATATAAACGCAATTAAGTTGCAATTAGACGAGAAATCACAATTTAAATCAGCATCAGCCTAAATTTACAAAAATCAAAGTTAGAAAATAGAATTAAGAAGTTACCAAGTTATCAAAGAAGTACTTTTTATAATTAGATATGAAGGTTAAGCGGTTGAGCTGTTTCTAATATTCACAGAAATTTGATTCCATATAGAGAAACATTTGTTAACATATGATGATAGGAAAGCTTTGCTCGATTTTTTATAAAGATTTTTTATAAAGATAGTTCGTAGAGCATATTCTAGTGGGATACGGTACTCATGAAATAATGCAAGGTCTGTTGCAGATTTTGGTCATAGAGATTCCTTTAAATTAATTTACAAATATACAAATTACCCAATAATGACATTGATAGGTAGGTATACGTATTATAAAGACTTGGGTTTGAATCGCCAAATACACGCCGAATTACACGGGCTACATACATTACATGGAAGTCGGTAAACTTGAGCATAGAGTCATCCAGAGACAAAACTGTATTAGATAGAAGAGATGACAAAAGAAAGATACCATAGAAGGCAACGAGAATCACTCCAATACCCTTATTTTCTCTTGCTGAAAGTCTCATAGTTTGATTATTTCACGAAATATACTATTTACTTTTATATACCGGTATCGAATTTCATTACTTCATTATTTGACTTCTTAAAACTCTTTTCTATATGTAATAATAAGCGATTTATTAGTTTAATTAATTCTTGAATAAAAACTACACAAGAAATATGATTACGATAAACAACTTGTGATTCTGATATTGTTTGCTTTCTTAAGTGTCAATCAGCCAAGCACTGACTAAACCTGATTAACACTAATGAATGCACAGCAAATAGCCTCAGAATGCTATCACAGAGGATTACAAAACATTTAACACTCTATGATGTCCCTGACATCGCCCTCGGGTGGGGAACCGGAAGTTAAATCCTTATTGATTGATTGCCTTAGAGGCACGTGTAAAGAGAGAGAGAGAGAGAAAGAGAGAGAGAGAGAGAGAGAGAGAGAGAAAGCACATACTTGACATCCATAGCTTGGTATCTTGCCACTGTCTCCATTCTACGTCTGTTCAGACTCCACTTCTGCAACAAATCAACAAAAGTGTGTTAATGATATAACTATGATAATAATATATAACAGTTTACATTATAAGAGTTTCATGTTATAAATTATGCAGGAGCCAGTAGCTACATCGATAAGGTTTCCGGCTACGGATCAGTATGTGCGGGGTTCGAATCCGAGGGCTCGCCCGTCACTGATATACCTTTCGAGGGATGAAATTGACGTTAACTCGGCTTTATGCCTTTTATTACAGTAATATCATCAAGATATGTTTGATATGTTTTGAATGAAGCAACAGATATTACAATCATATTGACAGCACATCATCTACTATTGAGTATGCACGAAGAGCAGCTATGTATAGATGCGAGATATATAATAATTCTATTGTAAAAATAAATCTGTAACTATAATGACATAACAACATAAAATGACGAACCCTATTGGCTGATTGATATCCAGGGAGCAGCACAGGTAAATCACATGAGCTTGTGGCCTGTAGCAGTCACAATAGTAACAGCATTACACAGTCACAACAGTCGCAATAGTCAATAGTAGCATCATTATACAGTTACAACTTACAACATATGAGACAAACATTTGTCAAAAATAAAATGATGAGACATTAAAAATTTGTTATGAATATTTTATTAACATACACTATTATACAGTTCCTGCAGCGATCAAATTGTAGTCATTAACACCTTTCTTTACTCTCCACTGCAGGGAACTAACTGATGGCATACATTTACCCTAACACGGAGTGCACAGCTTGTACAGTGTACACTCCGCAACAGTTAGCTGTACAATCAAGACAAACTGAGAACCGATTCACGGCTTCTGTGTCTTTGGGATTCAGGATTTGAGTCGGTATGCAATTCAACTCACAGTTATTTACATTTTAAATATATAATTTCTTAGATCGCACAAAGTCCAAACAAGTATCAAACAAAGTTTGAATTAAACCTAAGTCGGTACTTGTTTTTTAATTCACCGCAATTTATTTTCCCCTTGATCCTTGTTTTTTAATTCACCGCTATAATCGGCTGCCATAATATGTCATCGTCTTGCTTGCTTCGTCATACGCGACTACATACCGTACGCGACGTCAAATTTTTGAGGGGGGGGGGCAAATACATGCATTTTCTTTCGAGGGGGCAGGTCAACTAGAGGCTAATCGAGGGGGGACCAAGGGTCCAAAATGGGTATTTTAATGGGTAAAACTACAATACCTTTTCAAATCGATGAAGGCCGGGTGGCCTGCTCCACCCCCCCTCTTCGAGGTCGAGGGGCGATGGCCCCCCGTCCCCTTTAATCCGCGTCTGAATATAAATAATTATTATATAAAATCTATCTATAAAGTGCTCTGCCACGTGGCAGGTTCAAGGCAAAAATTCATACTCACAATCAACTATCTCGCTTTTTAATGAGAACACCATCGACCTACCCAATAAGTCTGTCTCATCACAAAGGCTTTGCCTTTTCCACACCTAAAATGATGCCTTTGTTCAAGGAAAATATA
>JAQFZF010001125.1:0-14841 GCA_034695365.1 Enchytraeus norvegicus | reverse complement strand
TCGATCACTCTGCAAAGATTCAACGCTGTATGCTTTCGCGGCTCTTTTAACCCAGTAGATCTCGAGCAGCTGGGCAATAATTCAATTCATTCTTAATTGAATCGCTTTTATAAAACCCACCGGGCTCTTTACACCCAGGTTAAAATATATATTTAAAATAATAATAATAATAAAATAAATAAACTGAATAATAATGAATAATAAACTGAAATTTAAATAAGCTGGACCATAGTTGTGAAATACAGCAAAGTAAAAATAAAATACAGTAAAATACATGTATTTTTCAAAATATATAAAATACATGACATACAGCAAAATCAAAATAAAATACAGTAAAATACATGTATTTTTCAATAATTATAAAATACATATGTCACAACTATGAACTGGACTTCTCAAAATGTCTGCATATCATATTCTTCTGCTTTCACAGTAATGAGTCTGATAAATTATTAAATTGTAATATTATATGAAACTATTAAAATAGTCTAATATCCATTTTTCAGTCATGCGAAAATGATTTAAATATTTCATAACAAACAGAAATTCGGATCCTAAGTTACTGATCTTTTCGTGTCAAAAGAGATCTTCCACTACATACCTTTAATTTAAAACCATTGTTCCTAGTAATATTAATTAAAGGATTTAAATTATTTAAAGTAACTTTATTAAGGGCGTTAATTGTATTGAGCTTCATATTATCCATTCCGGCAATAACCAATGTTAGTTGCGATTCGAAGTTCGAATTGCGTCGCTCATCTGTCTTTAGCTTCCGCACTCTAGCGAGAACAAAATTTTAAGATTATACACTGAGCAGTCTCAGGCTTTCACCCACCATGGAGATATAGTAAATTTTTGTCGTATATTTTCACAACTCTTAATTATGCTATAGTATAGTTTCTTAGTTTATATATGTGTGCTGTGCTCATATATATTATATATATATATATAGTTATTATTATTTTTTGCAACTCCTCGATATGACCCAGACATCACCTTCAGGTGAGAAACTGGACTTTTAAAATAAATTATTATTCTATAAAACTGAGCT
This sequence comes from Enchytraeus norvegicus, assembly GCA_034695365.1. Lineage (NCBI taxonomy): Eukaryota > Metazoa > Annelida > Clitellata > Enchytraeida > Enchytraeidae > Enchytraeus > Enchytraeus norvegicus. Next base: position 13,790 of record JAQFZF010001125.1, on the reverse strand, counting down.
GTGATGTGATAAGAATGTGATATGTGATCAAATGTGATTATGACTGCAGTTAAAGAAATATGCTGGATTTGTGTTTAAGTTGTTTGATACTAATTTTCCGTATGTTTTGTAATCGACAGGTGAGAAACCGTACCACTGCAAGTTCTGTGTGTATGCCGCCCCACGGAGGGACATGGTCACCAGGCACATGCGGGTCCACATGAGGGAATCCTCAGGGCCCAGGAGGGGCCGGCGCAGCCACTCGGCCACCTCCTACCGAGCCTCTCACGCCTCGAGGGGCCGGGGTATCGAGGTGGGGGTCGACTCCCCCCGAACCCTTTCATCATCGTCGTCATCATCGTCTCGTGGGTTCGGTTCCACGCCCTCGTCCCGTCGCCATCTGTCTGATCTATCGATCAGCAGGGGCGGAGCTTCAAGTTTGGATCCAATCACGGGGAGGGTGTTGGAGGGAAGGGGAGGGGGAAGGGCGAGGAATTGGTCTCTGACGAGTAGTGCTGCTAGCAGTGACGTGGGCTCAGAATTGTCGCCCCTGCCACCGCCTAGTAGCAGTGGGAGGGGACTGAGTTCCTCCAGAACCCTCTCAGAGGGATCGGAGATGTACCCCAGCCCAGGCTACGCTGGTCCCTCTCCGGCTATCTGGTCCCCTTGTACAGATAGCCCCGCGGAGGTTTTCACCCCCTCTATTCGTCACCAGGTGCGTCACTTTATCTGGCCATCCGTGACTCTACCCGCTCCTACAAATGTCAGGGACGACTCTGGCATGGAGACTGAGGATAGCAAGGCGGAAGAGTTACCATATCGGGAAGCGAAATATCATCGCGGGCAGGGTTTTAGAAGTGGTAGCGCGGTGATGTCACGTGAGGTGGTTAAAGAGGGAGAGAGAAGGGTTTGTAAAGAGGAAGGTAACGATGATGACGATGAGGGGCGAGATCTGAGCCTCTCTCTGGGGGTGGGGGATGGAGGAGATCAGCAGCACAGCTGACCACAAGGGTTGACAGCAACAACAACATGGTGATACACATGGACTGATGCTTCAGAATAACCCATTGAAGGGGTTGGTTGGCAACCTGCCATATTCATTACAGAACTTAGACGCGAAGATGATCCCGATCCTGAGCAATTTGCAGCTGGCGGCAGGTGACAAAGTCATTAATCTGATGGTGAGATCGCCAGCCCCCTCTTTACAATTCAATTGGATCATATGCGCCAGATCGTGGTAGGGGTAACTAGAACAATGTCAGATTGATTGATTGTTACTAGGGTGGTGTGATTACTTAAATAGGACAGTCGAGTACTTGAGTAACTAGGCAGATTGAGTACTTGTGTACAACTGTAGTGAGTATTAAGTACTCTCTACTTAATTAAATATTACAGAGTGAGTACTTTTTCGTGTCGTTATTTGTGCGTGCGTGTAAATAAGTGTCTGTGCACTTTTTGACAGTTGTGGATACAGTTTAGGAAATCTATGTATGGATTACTGTGTGTAACAAACAATATATTTCTATGGAGGACTATGATTGCCTACGTCTCGAGTGGATATGATATCTAGAAGGAGAGGCAAAGAGAGATAGAGAGAGAGAGAGAGAGAGAGATTATCCTGTTTATTCAAGTATGGACGGTGTTTTGCAGAGCTGATCCACAGAGAGTTTTTTAAGTTCATATAAATCACTATAAGTTTGAATGGAATAAGAAAAACGTTATTTTTAAGATATATAGATATAGCTAAGTGTGTCAGCTATATTTATGAAGCATAAAATAAACATTTTTTAAAAGTCTTCCAAATTTTAAAGTCATTTATGTAAACTCAAAAAGATAGTCTGTGGATCAGTTCCGCGTAACACCGTCCATATGTAGGTAGAAGTGTAATAGTGTATGCTTGTAAAATGTTACGTACTATTGCAAATTTAATTATGTAAACCGGATTGCATCCTTGTATATTACGTCAATGTGTTTTTGCATATATTAGGAAGATTTGCTCTTGTCTTTTGTTTTGTTTTCTTTCGTTCGTGTTCTTTAAAGTATTCTGATGAAACCTGTGTGTATAACATTTTGGAAAATGATTTATTGTTAAATAATATAATTTATCAGTAGGCGAAATAATTATTATAATAGAAAATAGCAAGTTTATTCATAATGTCAAATTAGGCCTAGGTCTACATTAAAATTGTACTTTTGGTCTTGTATTTTATTAAGTGAGATAATAGTTCTTGCGAATTTAATAATTTTGCTAATTAATATCAAATGAAATATTGAAAGTTATTGCCACAACTAAGGAGTGTTTACTAATTATATTATTTACTAATTAAATTTGTAATTAAAAAGGAAGTTTAGGTGCTCGCTCTCTCTGCCCAACCAAAATAGACTTAATTAGGGTATTATTAATTATCAATAATTATAATTGTTGACATATATTTTTATGAATATCTTATTACACTAAATTTAAGCCATTTCTTTTAACTTTTTAAATTTTTTTATTTTTATTTTTTTAAGAGACTATCTGTGGCCCTCCAGCAGTATAACGCTGTATGCTTCCGGGGCACCTTTGAGTGTCAAACCTGATATCGTCTTCAGATGATGAACTGGACCCTGGGACATTGTTTATCCATTTCAAACTTGACAGGAATAATTTTATGAGAGAAAATTTATTTTGTTCACACCAAAATGACAAAAAAATCTACTTATCTAGTATTATAACACGAATTAAAATAACCATCAAGCCGTACTAATACTCGGCTGTAATTCTGTTGACTTACATGCAATTCTGTTGACTTACCAGTATAATGTTGGATCCAGGATACTTTACTCCGAGGCGCTTGTGAAACCTTCACTGTTCCCAAATGTACCTCTGAGATACCTAATATATAGAGGCACTTTAAAATATCCATTAGTATTGTATTGTATTTGTAATGACTACTGACTATACTGTAACATTGTTTGCACAGGGTGCCAGAGAATGGGTTGCCAGGACTGAAGGAGCGCCCAGAGATCAAGTCCTTCTTAGTGACCGGGCTGTGCTTGGGTGTCGGCATCTGGTGGATCGTTGAGCGGCACAGCAGGTCTGTTGTATATATTCTCTCTCATTCAAACATAGCACTATTCTTTATAATGTAGTTGCATCTCTGTAATTGCACATTCCGCTTGGGACGTCCCTGATATCGCCTTCGGGTGAGAAACCGGACGCCAAATCCTCATTAATTGATTAATAGCGGACGTTAAGTTTTCTTTCCGTATGTGTAACAAAGTAAAGGTATGCCTTGGCATGATATACCCTATTAAACATTAAGCCTCAATTATTATAATTGAATTATAATAGAGGCTTAGCTAAAGGTTTAATCATTATTATTAAATAATAATTAGTAAAGGCTTGACGTCCGTTTCCTTATATAAAGATGATGTCATGGGACGTCACATCAGCATAATTATATCATTACAAACTTGTTCACTGTTTGAAAGATAAGAATAATCGTTATTTGGGCATGATATTTTTTCTGAGATACTTTGTATGTAGACTTTGCAGAGTCGCTTGAAAATGTCCGCTTGTATTCTAGTGTATTGTATAATTTTAGTATATTGAGTATTGTATCGTATCGTATTGTATGGTAGGATTGAAAGTGTTTAACGCCAAGGTTCAAAAGCACAAGGCTTCTCTTCAAGACGACTCGATATAATCTAGCACTACCATCACAAAGATTAGGGTTCAGCTTATTACAGCTTTACTCCACAAGGCTCCCTGCAGTCTATTGAAGTCCGCCTAGTAGGAGTAGATGTATGGCTTTCCCTAGAAATATTTAAAGGAATGTGCATGTTGACTGTTTCAGCTATGCCTGGGTACTACAAGATATTCTTGGTGTTGCTCTTTGTCTACATCTACTCAAACAGATCAGGCTGTCTAGCTTCAAGGTTTGGCTTTATCATTATTTGTTTTTAGAAATGCCACTTAAGCTAAGTTTAACGGCTGTTTCTGTATCCAAGGATACTGTCAGAGACAGTCCCGGCTGGGACTCGAACTATTCAGGCAAGCTTGCTACCGACTCGGGTCGGTTATCAAATTGGGCTTACCTTGAAATGATAAAGTTGGCCTTCAATCTTATAATCTGTGCAAGAGATCCAATAATAGAACGCTTCCCCTGTGCACTGCTTTCACAGCTAAAATCTTCATTAACAGAATGCTCTTTGAATATTAATTGATATAAGCAAGTCCTACCTTAGATCTTGTTCTCAATTATAGATCGACTTAAACTCAATGCTAACTGATTATAATGTATGTATTTTGTTTATATTTGTTTTGCTATGTATGTATTCTAGTTTATAATCTCATTGTGCGTGTGTCATAATGATTTGTTAATACAATACTACTACTACTACTACTACTACTATGAGTGATTTATGAATATAATATTGCTAAATATATTTCTAAATCAGTGGGAGCTAAATACAGATATTTGTTTTTATATTGTTCACAATTTCTGTAGTGTCTGGTATCGTTGTTTCAGCCTAATTCCTCATAGTTATTTATCATTTTATTGATCTAAATATTGACAATTCTGTGATTTAAGTATGATTCAGAAAGTTACAAATTTAGGTCAATCCAAGCTTTATTGCTGATTTCACATCTTATGTGTATACAATGTATAAATGTACGTGTTTCCCCATATCGTCGTCAGATGATGAAATGGACGTTCAGTTTGCATTGATTGATTGATTCATTGATTGACCAGGTGTGCTTCGTTCTATTTGTGGTAACATTTGTCTATGACGTCTTCTTTGTCTTCATCACTCCTCTATTTACTAAGGTACCGTAATATTCTATTTTATCTATTTGATTAACATAGAATGCAAATTTCATAACAAGTTTATCGTTGTAAATGAAATAGTTTATTATATAAATATTAAAAAAATTGACTCCGTGATATTAAAACTTATGCTTCCGTAATTCTTATACTTCTTAATTATTTTGCAGTGTGCAATGCACTGCATTTGACGTATTTTTAATTTATTTGCTCGAAAAGTTACCTTCAGATAATAATAAAAACATTAAATTGCAATAATTTAATGTATTTTATTTTCTGAAAGTAACTTTTCGAGCAAATATATTAAAAGTACATAGATTTAGCATGGAATACAAACTGCTAGCTGGAATACAAACTACTATCAACAAACGCTCTAATACCGTTAAAATAAATGCGTAAACCAAACAAATAGCTATAGATATGTAAAGCAAGGAGATGAAAGAAAAGGCTATTTAATATTTTATTTTATGATAATTTATATATTTTATTTTTTTGTGCATTCAGAATGGACGCAGTATTATGATAGATGTCGCAACAGGTGGTGGCAGTAGAAACACTGAGCAGGTATTGTACAATATTCTTTAGTCGTAGAAAAAGCTCTTGCTAATTTAATATCTATTTCATCTCCCAAGGCATCATCAACGACTGGATGAGTCTCAAACCGTCGGAAATCGTAAATCTCCTTACAATTCATTTCCCTGATGTCGTCGTCAGATGATGAAACGGGCGTTAAATCGCTCTATTGTTAATGTTATAGCTATAATTATGTGCTAATTAATTCAATTCCAATTCTACCGTGCTAATTTTATCGGCAAAGCTGCAATTTCATTACCAGAAGAGCTTTAGAATGTGACCGTTGTTCCTTCTTGGCTGCAGACACTTGTTTCAACTGTTAAGTGTTGCTTTTAACTATATTGGCAGCTAAAGTTAAGATCACTGTTGTTGTCAAGTTAACCACTACAGTTCAATGCTTGCCAGAAGTTAGTTAAGAAATATTTAAATTTTAAAAATTTAACTCTCTTTGTCCGAGACAATTTATTTAAATTTATAAAGCCTTTGTAAAAATAAAAGTGTTTAACATCTATTCATATCACAGGTGATGTAATTTATTTAAATTTATAATGATTTTTTTAACGCCTTTGTACAAATCAAGTGTTTATCGTCAATTCATAACGGAAGTGATGTAGTAATAAAGCAATTGCATGGTATGCTTTATACTATATCGTGTGTACTATATGTATACTATATTATTATTAGACTTAACCAATAAATCATTAAGCGAAAGTGAGAGAGTGAGAGAGAGAGAGAGAGGCGCAGGCTAAATAAGAATATGGAGAGCTTCAGACAGAGAGACAACGTTCAGTAGACCTCTATCACACAGACCATTGTCCTCTATCAATAAATCTTTATCCTACTATTATTATTGTGAAGTGAATTATGTGATTAATATCATTCATGTAACAATATTTAGCTGGTCTGTTACAGCTATTATGATGTTTACTTGATGCCAGTCTAGCACAAGAATGAAACATTAAACCCAATGTGTGTAAGAAATCTCCTTTCATTTACAACAACTATGCAGTTCATTCAGATGTATTGTATTGTATTGTATTCAGAATGGTGCTATGTATTGAAATGAAAGCAGTTCTGTTATTGTAATAATTGTATTGCAGTCAGCTATTGCATTATCAAAGGACAGTCCCACCTCTATGGTAATTCGCTCACATTTATCTAAGCTTACTTACTAATAATGATAATAATTGTGTGTTGTGTAGAACTGTAGAATCTGTTTGTCTGTTTGTTGCTGTTGTGAGCTTTTAACAAAATGTAGTTCTTTATTCGGTATCTCTCTCTATATATATTATCTTTCACACTTACGGTATTATGTTTGGATATATAGTGTTGATATACTTATATAATAATAGTTATCAAATATTCAGAAAGACTCCATGCAGTGGATGGTTATGAAGAGATATTTATATCTTTTGATGATGTATATCAGACTGAAGCAGGCAGAAATTGTAGAATATGGTAATACTGAACTGAAACATAAATCTATATTTTAAGGAGAAGGATTTAGATTCCATTAAGCAGCCAGAGAAAGATGGCTAATGAAAGGATGAGAGAGAACTTCTCCAAAGTAATGCTCGATTGTGTTGAGCCGCCTTAAAGAGAGGCCTTGTGCTTCTGAACGTTGACGTTAAACACATTCAAACCTACCTACCTCAGTCAGTTATGTGATGCAGATTTTAAAAATCCTAGAGCTACATTAAATGGAGTGTACTTTGTTAAGCTATTAGGCATACAGAATTTCATGTTCATTTCTGTTAACTGACATAAACTTATCTACTAATACTGGTGGCTATGTTATCGGCACTTCTAATTTCTTCTTGTTATATTATTTTCTAATTGTTAAAGTTGATTTAATTAATTTTCAACTTATTTTCTGTACCGGTTGTAAGTGTGATGTGATGCTTGGTATTTCGGGTTGTGATAAAGGTGCTCTAATATTGATTAGTTACTTAACAATTTTGAAAGACTTCATTTTCCTTAAAGGTGAAATGTTTTTTATGTTTTTATAGAAATTTTCTTGTTGATTTTGAAACGTATATTGTTTAATACAATCAGTGTAGATCTTTGAAATTGTGACATTTTGTATGCATTTTGTAGCATTTTATAGCCTTTCATTTGTAGTCATACAAGTAGGCTGAGATCTTTTTGTCTATATATAGCACAATGTATTTAGATAGGATTGCATGTCGAGCATTGTTGGACTATAGATCGTTCTGTTTGTTTGTAGCTTGACCTGCACTAGTTGCAATGTATAGTTTCTGCTTCTACTAAAATCTGTTTAGTTAACTTATTTTGAAAACACAATTTCTAAAATCCTCTGTAGATATTGTGTTTGTTCATTTTCAGTTGTGAACTTTATATTTGTTGTTTGCATTCATTCCTCGTCGTCTTTGTTGTTAACTTTTATTATTTATTATTAACAGAATGCTTATTCATATATTTCACACAAGGTGAAGGATTTTCATATGGATGACAAAAGTGGACTAATGACCATCTGAAATATGGTAAAAATGGTGTTTATTTCAACAATATTTCAAATTTGTTTTCGTTATATTTAAACTATTTTTTTGGTATTTACTAAATGCAATGGTGTTCCACAAAACTGGTAAAAAATTGTATGCCTTCAGTTTATGGTTACGAAAATATTTTGCGAATAACACAATTATTTATTTTGGTCGTTGATCCACTTTTGCATAGGGCCATCCATATATTTCTAAAAGGTTATTATTGGTCGTGTTAACACGACTTCTGAACTACATTCAACACGGCAACAACTGTTTGAACTTTAGCCCAACACTGAAGAGCTTTGTTATAATGGGAGCCATAAAACATTGAGTGCACATTTCTAACTCCTCCTGAATTAATATTTAGCAGATTTAGCTGTGTTATGGTGAAACTGTTTAAAAACATTTAGTTCTCTGTTTAGTGTTAGGATTTTAGCACCTGCTCTAAGTCAACTTTAGTTATATCCTGTTAGTTGTGAAGCCGGTGCAACATTTTTATGACTTTTATATGTTTTAGATTTAGCGTCTACCTGTAACTATAGATAGATTAGCAATTGGTGACAGAATATTTTGGTAAATAAATTAAATATGTCAAGATGCTATTTTTTCAATGCTTTTAGCAGCATGTCCAATCCACAAATTTCTACGCACAGTTTCATTATCTTGCTCATTCATGAGTAACTCTCTCTCGCTCTCTATTTTTTTTCTCTCTCTCACTCTCTCTTTCTCTCTCTGTCTCTGTATAATTTGTATGCCAGATTTTCTTACCTCAGATAACAAAATTTTCTCGATGCCATATTTTCCTGGAGACAATTTTGTATTCTGAGGTGTGTCTCCTTATCCTTCTTCATTTAACTGCATTTGTCGACTACCACTAAACATGTGCAGCTTTTATGTGATTTATCTCAAGTTAGCCGGAGTAACGAAGTAACTGTTACTTTGTAATGTTCCTGACATCGCCTTCGGGTGAGGAACCGGACGATAAATCCTCATTGTATTGTATTCTTCTGAGACATTGTTAATATGTGCTACTTGATTGATTGATTGAGTGATTAATTTGTTTGTGTTTATGCAGCTTCCACTGTTGATGATATCACCACGCCTGGGTGACAGTGACACCAGTGTGTGTGGGGTCCAGTATTCTATGCTCGGCTTCGGAGACATCCTCGTGCCTGGTAGGATACTCAATTCATATTGATGTATTCCTTTTAATTATAAATAGATATTTTATTAAATAAATGTAGGCTACTAGTAAATAATAACAAATTTAATTACAAGTTACCAAGTCTAAGTCAAACATCCTGTTTGACAAACAAACTTCGTTAAAATGCTGAATGTCGATAGACAGTATCTGTCAGAGGAAGCCAGTCTTTCGCGAATCACCTGGCCGTTGGACCAATCCTTGCACCAATGCAGTTGTGAAACGTAGTAGACCTAATGCATCGAGATTTGGACGATATCACTTATGTTCCGAACTAATGAAGTAAATTGCGACTTACACGTAGAAATTCCTCTTCACGTATGTATATTGCGTTTAAAGTATTGGTGTATTTGTGTGTAGGTTTACTGGTATCGTTCTGTCACGGCTTTGACCTACTCGCTCGCACCGGTAGAATCTACTATGTGTCAACCTGCATCGGTTAGTTGGCCTTGCATTTATACTATAATAACTATAGCAGGGCTACAGCTATATTTTATCATGTTTTGAGATAAATTAATGTTCTATTAATAAATGCCTCTCGTTCTTAAGAATGTAAGAATTAATTGGTTACACTGTATTCGATTATATATAATTATATAATTGATTTATACTATATTCCTAGGGTAATAGAGTTATCATTATTTTTATTAGTTACAACATTTTATACAGCAGTGTCATGACCGAAACTCGTCTTCGACTGCTGTACAAAAATTTAAGTAAAATACGTACAAATGGCTCACCCGTCACTGATGTGCAGCATTGTTGATATGTGTGAGATTGAGTTTAGTGTGCATGTACTCTTTAACCGTGTGTGTGTTTGTTTGTGTTTAGCGTACTCTGTGGGTCTAGTTATCACCTGGATAGCTCTCATACTCATGCAGACCGGTCAGCCAGCCTTGCTCTACATAGTACCCTGCCTGCTCCTCACAGTCACTATCATAGGAGCTGTACGTAGAGAACTACCGGCTCTATGGTCTGGTACACCGGTTAGTTGTTTATTTATTTATTTTATTTTAATCATCAAACATTAAAACTAACATTGCATCATAATTCATAAGAGTAGTAATTAATGCAGAATTGCAGAAATATTTGTGAAAAAACTTAAGGGATCTGGAATTACGCCATTCCTTTTAATCAATGATTGCTAAAGAATTTCTTAAGTTGCCTATTCTGATTAGTAAATAAATGCTTGATTGGATTTGATTGATTGATTTAACGATTGAACGTCGTATTATACGATTGATTTATTTATTTATTTAGTGACTGACTGACTGATTAATTTTATATTTATTTACACTGGATGTCAATAGTCCTGTGGATTTTAATAAAAACGCTTGAACATTTAGAACGGAATGAATCGTGGCCGGCTACTCGAGGTCGACTAGATTGACGGAGCTGCGAAAGCTGAGCGCATTAAACCTCTGCATTGATTGATTTATTTAAAGAATGATTGATTGATTGATTCAGAGCACACAGCACTACGAGCCAGAGATTCACATGCACGACCCCGCCCAGCCGTCAGAGGAAGACAACGAAGTCGATACCGACTCTAGTAAAGAAATCACTCCTATCGTTCGTTAAGCCTTCACCGCTCTTAGTCAATTAACAATCACATTAATCTGTGATATCTGACAGAATGTAGTATCTATTGTATTCACTCACTATCTGCCAATACTGGATAAATCATATAGTAATTATTGTATAATGTAGGCTATACAATGGATAATACAATATGAGTTTAACGTCAATTTCATCATCTGACGTCAATACCAGGGGGGGGACGTCACAAATATACAATTACTGTATTATTATGGGCCAATGGCTCTATTGGTTTTTGCGTCTGAAATGGTTTTGTGGGTGCATAGTTTGAGTGCAGGGCTCACCCGTCACTGATGTAGCCATTAAGCCGTAAAACTGACGTTAAATTGGGCTTTAATCATATATAATGATCTTCACTAGAATTAGAAAATAATTTCATATGCAGGACAATGTACATGTTGTAGTTGCCCTATGAAGGTTATTTTGGATATTAGAATGGGAAATTTGACATTTCTATTTTAAGATGTAATGTTAAGTAGCTGTGTAATATCATTTGATGAAATTATAGAGTTTAGCACAAGTGGCATTGATCTAAAGTTAAATATAATTATTATTGTTTGAGGAGGTTGTATTACACAGAACACGAGCTCCATGGTCTAATAGCAGCACTGCGGCCTCTGAATCATTAGGTCGCGTGTTCAATGCCCAGTTTTGAAGACCTTTGGAATTGCAAGCCTTGAACAAGCTGTTTACTTTGTCACTGTTATAATAGCAGCAGTCGGTGTACATTAATCAAGACACCCTCTGGCGACTGCTACTAGCTAGCCGAATTCGGAAAAAAATCCAGGCTATCTCGCCATCTGTCGGGATCAATAACACACGCTATTATTATTACGCAATATAGCAGAATTTTATGAGATTACTCTCGATTTACTCATTCAGTTCTTGTTTTTCTCTTTCTCTTCCTGTTGTTCAGAATTCGTTATGATTCTGATGATTTTAATGTTCATATGTTTTAACAATATTTATGATTTTATATTGTCAATATCCTGCACACATTTAATAGAAAGTTTAATTGAGTTAGTTGTTGATATCATTGTCTGAAGGCACTGTCAGGGACGGGCAGATCAAGTGTTCGAGTCCTCCGGTACAAAGTATTCACTTTACTACATGGGTAAATTAGGAATAAAAAGAATGCAGACTGGTCAAAGTTGTAATGTTTAATTTTATTTCACGTAGATGGAGTAGAATGTTACAGTATTTGAAGCATTTGGAGTATGCGCTTCAGGTGTTTTGAGACTGTAAATTGCAGCAATACTAGTTTAAATTTTAAACCTGTAGGACTTGACGCTTGCAATTATTTACTGTATTTTGTTGCGATAATGAATTAATTGAACTCATTTGCAGGCTTTACTTATGACAGTTAATATTTTAATCTCTTACTGCATCTGTACACAATGCTCTGTTTCTGATTATTAAGCATAGGGGAATTTGTCGGTAGTTAGTTTTTATGTATAATCCTTATTTATTACTAAACATATAGAAGACTAGTGTAGATGCTGTAGTATAGGTTCAGTTGGCGTAGTCAGTAACACGCTTGCCTAATCAGCAAGAGGTCCTGGGTCCGATTCCAAGTCGGATCAGTTTCTGATTAAATTCTTGTGTTACGGAAACAAACGTAAAACTTAGCATTAGCTTTCATCTGCGTATTATCCACATTCAGGAGTACGGTATGAGACCATGTGAACGTGTTTAATAGGATCTTTGATGACTGCTTCTGCTACAATCTTAACAGAGATTAATTTAGACAGTGCTGTCACAAGTCTATATAAAATTGTAGTTTGCCAAAAATAATGACATTAATTCATTTATATTAAGCATTATTTGTAGTCTTTAATTGTCATTTATATTAAGGATTTATTTTATTATGTTCTCTTAAGCAATATTTATATCTATCACCCAAGGTTTGAAACGTTGGGCCGTTGAGCACTGAAATGTTCTTGACCGATTATCATCATAAAGGTTGGCAACATGAACGACACTCCAATCAATCATTCAATGAGGATTTAATGTCCGGTGCTTCACCTGAAGGCGATATCAGGAACGTCCCAAGCGCGATGCGCACTTGTGGGTCACTAATGCTCTACTCAAGAGCAAAACTTTTTATCAGAACACAACCATCGTATAGTATTATGGAGATGTTTTGACTGAAAATTGAACTGATGCCAATTAACAATATTTAGCAACAGGTCTCTGGACATATTTGATGTCACATTTAGATAAAGTAGCACATTTAACTTAACAGAGAGGCCCAAATTTAGTCAAGATGTCGAGATACGAAACGTTGCCAAAGATATCGCTTAGGGGTCATGCATAATAATACATCCTCATCGAGGGGGAGGGATAGAGGGGAGATGATGAACCTGAGAAAATTGAACTTGCACTAGGAATATGAGCAACATTTGTATAACATTAGATACTGTGTTTGTACCTTCTCCTAACTTGACGTGTGTTTGCATACTCTCCAATATTTAATGGTCTTAAGGGTTAATTTGCCAAAGTGGACAATTTGCTGTGGGGGGGAGGGGGGACAGAGCTGTTGATTTTAGCGGACATCTGTTGTGTATGACCCCTTTAATAGCCTATGTTATTTGTCTGGCACTAACAGGGTGAAGCAGTCTCCTGTTGGGTGCTATATAGGCGCTTTTTTGCATAATTTTTTTATTATAGTATAGAAGTTTATGTTTTGACGTCGTTTGTGCTTTTAAAAGTATTTGGCAATTTATATCAAATTTATTTATTACAATTTATATTTCATTATACCATTATTAATATTTATACTCACTTTTAAAGTGTGAAATGTCATCGCGGATGATTATTTTATTGGAGTAAAGTTAGATTACATTTAAATGTATGGTCAGTAATGTGACTATAATTAATTGCACTTATTTGTACAGGCAGTAACGTGTATGTAATTGATTATATTGATTTGTTTGTTAATTAAGGGATTCATCCATCTAGAAATCGTTCTCTTGTTTCATTATTTTGGTTATTTGTAAATATAATATATTTATTGTAACTGTATCTGTTGTTGGATTGTTATTGTTTATGTGCTATTATCCCTGATATCGTCGTCAGATGATGAACCGGACGTTAAACTGTTTTTTATTTTGATACATTGGT
>JAQFZF010001124.1:0-14844 GCA_034695365.1 Enchytraeus norvegicus | reverse complement strand
GTTAAATCCTCATTGATTGATTAATTGATTCCATCTTCCTAGACCTCTTCATTGGTCACCTATCTCTGAGCGCATAAAGTACAAGATTGCTGTACTGACCTTTAAGTCCTTCAGTATAGTACAATGAGGCTTTAACGGCCGGTTCCTCACCCGAAGGCGATATCAGGGACAGTATGGACAACCTTCCTATCTGGCAGATTTTCTCTCTTTCTTTAAATCCCCTCGCATTCTCCATTATTCGAATTATTTACTTCCTTATTTTCCTGATATTCGTACTGCCATGGGCCGACGCTACCTCACCTTCACAGCTCCAACAACATGGAACGCTTTACCTCTTCATATTCTCTCCTGCACCACCATATCTACTTTCTTTAGCAAAACTCAAGTAATGTACTGTATAGTATTGTATTGTATTGTATTGTATTGTACTGTATTGTATTGTATTGTACTGTATTGTTTTGTATTGTATTGTATTGTATGGTATAAATTTTTTTACCCTGAGTGTAAAAAGCCCTGTGGGTTTTATAAAAACGAACAATATTATATTGTATGGTATTGTATTGTATTGTATTGTATTGTATTGTATTGCATTATATTGTGTAGGTGAGAGAGCAGAAGGGTATCCCAGGCTCTATAGCCACTGATCTGCTGGTCAGTTTTTGCTGCGCATGGTGTGGGCTGTGTCAGGAGGCCAATGAGGTCAAAGCTTTCGACTCCTCCATGGTCACAGAGTGTATCGACAGAGAGTAACTCCCTGGAGCTCTCTATCTCAAAACATGTCCTTGGAGTAGTGATAGATTGGAAACTCTTTCTGGAATTTTTCTTTGGATTAGTGCAGTGGCGTAAGGAAAGAGAGTAGGCCTATCCCCCCCATGTTCACAAGAAATTGTTCATGTATTTTAGTTCGTTTCTATGAAGTGACAAAAATGGCAAAGTGTTCTCTCCAAGACGAAAATGCTCCCCCAGCTTAAAGTGACCTCCCAAATGCCCATCCCCCCAACACAAAGTGTCACCCAATATTAAATCATGCCTACGACACTTGACTTTCATGTTCTACTGAGACCTGCACTGGTCCTGCAGCTCTGTGTATCTACTATGAATCTGCCCAGTTTCCACGTGTAGACCCTATCGCTGTACTGCCGTGGGGGTTAATCTGTAATAATCTGAAAGTCATCTATCTTCGTCCATGTTCGCTAAAGTGATTTGAGCAGTCTATCTGAAAACAGTTTAAAGGATTACACTGTCAATCTATCTCTACACTTGTTTGACACTAGTCAGTCCACCTACAAACATCTTCAATGTTCATGACATGAATAAATCACAAATTTTGCAGGCTATATTATGAAGACTGATCCGTGTATTAGTGTCAATTACCCTAAAATTGGTTGACGGTTCGAATCCCAGGGCTCACCAGTCACTGATGTAGTCATTAGGCCGCGAAAATAAAGTTAAATTCTGTCTTAGCCATTTAGTATGTTGCTAGAAATGTCTACAATGTTTCGCTGCTTAACGGCTACATCAGTGACGGACGAGTCCTGGGAGTCGAACCGTGAAACAATGAAACCCGAGTCAGACATTTAACCGATGTCCTAACTTGTGTTACCAGACATGTTTAATATTGTCTATGCCGAATTTTTTCGTTTAACTTTCTACCGCACTGTTACAGTAGATCCGTGCTATAATATTTGACGTCCCTGATGTCGTCGCCAGATGATGAAACGGACGCTAAATCCGCATTGATTGATTTAGCTAGAACAATCTTTCTCTTTTACGTTTATGTAGAGGAATTTCATGTCGTTTTGCATTGGGATATAATCCTGAACTAATTTCAGTCTCAATTCGTTAAAGGTAATTTCAGCTTCATATCTTACAAGGCGACTAAGGCAGATACTGAGGATGGCAACATTGGCAAAGGGAAATCACCTCCTAACCTTCTAGAATTCTAGAGGCATCCTTTGCTGGAAATAAAGAATTTCTGTTGTAATTTTCCTTAGTTTAACTTCATTTTCATTCTTGTTTGAGCATTACTACTTCCAGAAGTAGGGTGAAAACTGTTTTATTTTCTCCTTATATATTTAATTTTAATTTTTGTCGGTTTTATGAATAAATTCACTAGTACCTCACATCGCCTTCAAGTGAGGAACCGGACGTTTAATCCTCATTCTATTGTCTTGTATTGCATCGTGTTTGACCAGAATTGACCCTTGTTCTCTTTCAGCACTTATGACTTTGCGTTTTACTGGACCAGCTGACGACAATATCAAGGACGTCTCCAACAACACAAGCAATAATAATTGCCTGTTTGAGACGTCCCTGATATCGTCGTCAGCTGGTCTAGTTGATGATGATGATGAAACGGACGTTAAACCCATGTTGAATTGTATCATATTGCAATATAAATTGTTGAGTAGACGATATCATAGATATGATATCAGATATCATAGATATGATACCAGATAACATAGATATGATATCAGATATCATAGATATGATATCAGATATCATAGACGCCTTCTATCACAATTAAGAACTAACAAGTCACCCTTCCTTATATCCCACTTACACAAAATTAACCCTTCTGAACACCCATCACCACTCTGCCCCCTTTGCTCTGATCAAACACATGACACAAGACACCTTTTTCAATGCATACAAATACAGACAACACTTACTCCAATAGACTTATGAAACAATCCCTGCGAGGCGGCAGAGTTGTTGGATACCTGGCGGCGAGCCCTGGAGGAGCGCTCCCAAGGGCGAAGATAGAGGGGTCAGCACCACGGCTGATCCTCGGGTAGGCAACAACAACAGGAGTATGTGGAGGCACTTATTATAAAATGGGTTTAATAAAAAATGTAGTTCATTTATCAATCATTTGTTGCAACATTGACTAACTTTTTATTTTTCTATGTACTTTCTGTAACCTTTTGTATATAAAAATATCGACATAATCGCCTTTTCCGAAAAGGCTATCCCTTTGCTGAATGAGCATGTCTTAAAAGACCATACAATTTTTCTGAAATTTCTCTAGTAAAGATAATATAGAAGAACTTCTTACATAAATGTCAGGCCATAAAAAGATCTCCTAGTTGCATCTATCACGGGTTACTTTATATGTTTCAGAAAACCTTTGGTTAATTGCTTTTAATACATGCATGTATTAAACCTGCAATATCTGAAGCCGAAGATAAACCTTAATTCAAAAACCGGCAATATTTGTATTTTTTGTAGGTCTTGCATGTCCTGAAACCAAACGTTGTGTTCTCTGCTCACAATCATGAAGTAAGATATTTTATTATATTCATAATATTGTAATAATATCAATCAATGAAGATTTAACGTCCGGTTCCTCACCCGAAGGCGATGTCATGGACTATCATTGTGATAGAAAAAATTGGAATGTGCTGTATGTATATAATAATGATTTATGATAAATACATGCATATGTTTTGTATTAAAATGGCGCTATTTTCAGTAGTGCCTACACCTGTAAAAGTTCACTGTATTTAATTTTATTAAGTGTTTATATGGATACTTTTCATGAGATAATTTATTAATAGTTGTGTATTATGTGTAATACACGTTTGTGTAAATGTCATAGTTTATTTGCTGAAAACAAAAAGTTTCAACCCTAAAAATAAATACACAAATTGAGGTTATCAAATATAAATACTAACCAACCTAGTGGAGAGTGGAGATATGAATGCATCTCGACTGGGTCGATGCATTAGTCTTATGTCCATTGTGATTGTGCATTTTGTAGTCAAATAAGAATTTGTTTATATTTCACTATGCTCTTTAATATGTAACACAAAATTAGACCATATAATAGCACAAATTTTAGCCAATTTATTCCATATCAATTGAGAATAAGACTGTTTTGATGATTACGTGGTTCCATATTAGAACTTTAGCTCTGTAATGTTTGCCCAGACCATAATTTTTAAATTTTGAAGACTATGAGATAGGAAGACGTTAATCATTTTGTCATGGTACAGCATCAATAAACTTCGAGAAATGGTCGACATGATATGATGTGTTACCATTTGCGTAACAATGCTACTGTTGATATGTTAAATCAGGGCGCCATTGCACGCTGTTCAATGTGTCGCGATACTGTAGAAGAAAGGAAAAGGTTCCAGCAAGAAGATAGCCCTAAAAAAGCTCAGGGACTGATGGGGCAAGGTGGTTATTGGTCGGGTGACGTCAAGCGCACGGATGATTGGACAGTCCATTCCATGGACATGGATGATCCTTACATCATGCATGAGATCACAGTGCCTACGTGCAGCTATCGTATGGGTGTCAGCAACATGGGATATGGATATGCAACTATAGGTTTGATATGTGTTTGATATTTAGCACAATGCACTATTATACAACTTCTTTTGTTTCTTTATTAACAGGTATTGATCCTGTCAGTCGCGTAATCTAAGCTAATGTATCATATCTGTACAATGTCAAGTGAAGCATAATACACAAGATTTATGATATTTTCTAGTCCATTCATATGCTTGCTTCTATTAAACTAAAGTTTTAAAGGGTTATTATGTTAGTATGTGTAGGCCTATAGTGTAGCCCATTGCTGGTTGTGTTTGTTTAGATTAGTTTATCTTGCACCTGTAATAGTATAGATTTCTGTTTTTGTTAATGCTAATGATATCTTGTAAAGTACAGATATTCGGCATGATATACTCCATGATATTTTCCTTGGCATCATCTCCTGATGACGAAACGGACGTTAAACCCACATTGATTGATTGATTAATACTATATTAAGCATTAAACATTACTATCTTAATGATCAGTTATATTGTATGTGTGTTGTCACAGATTCAGACGGTATCCTACGCTACACCGTGCTATGGCTGCCCGGACGCTATTCTCAACTCTACTCATATATAACGTATCTCGTCATCACTGCTCTGCTCTTTGCTTCAACTAATATAAGCAGAGGTTGTCGACGTGTTTGCTTATAAAAATGTCTCATACATACAGAGAGGCCTACGTACAAGTGTGGATATCCCGGTTGGATGTCCAAGTCGGTAGAAAACTTGCTCCCTGCTAAGCATTTTATGGGTTCGAGTCCAAGCTGGGTCCGTCTCTTGCAGAGTCTTTGTTATATACAAAACGAGATCTTAAACTTAGCTTCATATCTCAAGATACATCTATACTTGGATACGTATGTACATACCTACACACATACATACAATGTCGTACATAAATACATATATGCATATGTACAAAATTATACATACATACCTACATACGCACTCATGCATGCATACACACATACAATGTCATACATGCATACATGGACTGTACATATGTACATACTTTCATACACTCAAACCAACGCGCGCACAGTCGCACATGGGTAATATATACATGTACAGTATCTCACATGTTTTTATGTTGAAACTGATCTAATTATGCATACCATTAGAATATTATGTTTTATATTTCTCTACTATTTCCTCTGATTTTCTCAAACTTTATCCGGTTTGACACTCTTCAGGCCAATTTCTGAATTTTAGGTAAGGTTTTTCAAACCAACGGTTCTGAAGTAATTTTATATCTACTCCATTATAATTTTTTTTACTTTATCTGTGAGTTGCCACCATTGCCTAGCAACCACCATAGATATGGAGTTCAGATATCGACCATTGGTTGGTCAACAATGGCAGAGCCGTTTGATTGAGTGATAACATTCTAATCTAGTGTTTCTATGGAAATTATTTGTTGAAATTATGAACCAGTTATCGTATCTGTTGAAGTGCTCTTATCATATTTCAGCGGTAATTATGTCATTTAGTTTTGAACTTGGCAAGTCGCAGATGGTGTCTTTAGACGACTTAGCTAGCTCACGTTAAACTCTGGTGTAGTGTTATTACTTATTACTAGTTTAATCGCCTACAGTGGTATAGTATATTTTTTGTATCATTTTCATGTATAACATATAAACGAAGAGGTTCGTCTACTATGGTTGCATCTCAAAAACCAAGCTGAAATGAGCAACTTTACTAATATGGTTTCACAAGTTGACTGACATGACACTGTGTCAGAGACTAATTCTTTCTACATCAGATCGTACAGAAATGCTTTAATACAGCTAAAGGAGGTCACAGTAAATATTAGAAGGCTGATTTCAAAAATAATTTAAATTATATTTTGCCTGTTCTTTAATGTTAGTAAATTAATATGCACAAGATTGTATATTTTAGCGGTGTCTTCATTCTATCAATTTTGTGACATTATTGACTTTTCTCTCACCTTTGAGTGATATAATGCATAGGTTCAACGTCTGTTTCATCATTTAGAGATGATATCAGGTGTGGAATTTTGCTTAAATAGAACCAGCATCCACCTTGCCCAGGAAGTGTTCCCCAACTAGGGTATTTGTCCAATAATTTGAATTGTAAATGTGCAATAGTAATTATACTGTAATCTTCTAATTACTATAATAATATTAGCCCAGAGTAACAGAGGTTGTTAGAAAAGTATATATCATTTTGACATTTTTATTTGTGCGTATTATTGCATGTATCAAATTATTTGAGTGTTTCTAAATTTTTAGTCTTATCTAAGGAATTTATAAATATTTGTTTTGCTTTGATCGATTGTGCCTGGTTAATAGATTACATGTAAAGTAGGCTTGCTATAGACCTTAATATTTATCTTATGTGCCTTTCACATAGATTTATAAAGGCATTGACTCAGCGATTATATATCAATATATTGAGTGTTTAGAAATACTGTTGTTATATTTGAAATTAATCGCACGTTAGGATCGTGTAAAAGTTACTATTTCCTTTTGAAGAATCTTGAGTTTGTCGCCCTAAAATGTTATCTTGTTAATCGTACTGAGTGAAGCGATTCTGAGACATGTTAAGATGCGCTATATAAAAGCTTATTGATTGATTGAACAGACATACAAACGGTAAAGATTATGATTATTTTCACTACTATACTGTTACGTATAACGTGTGATGAGCGGCCGATCTCGATCTGTTTATGCCAAAGGGTTTCGAATCCCGGAAGAATTAATAAGTGAGTAAATCATGGATACGCAATGGGCCAACCAAGCCCTTCATCCCTTTGTGGGTTGGTTAATTGATAGCAACTAGTACCTACTGGGTGATTGCTGCAGAAGATTGTGTTGGTATCCACATGTGTGGCGTATGTAATCCAATTATGTTGTGTAGTGTGAGGCTGGCTACCTCACTCACAGATTAATTACTTTGTCACCTGTGTGTTGAAATCGCTCAGAATCGAGATCAGGTCCGCGCCTACATTCAGTTATGAATATGGCACACAACCAACTATTACTGTTATATCATTAAAACAGATGCTGCAGTAAGGGGCATACTAGTCTGCTCATGACTCCTGTATAATATATGACTTCTTGTCGCTCAAATTTAACATTTTAAGAGGTCTAGCCACATCAATTGTGGCATATGGCAGACTTGACCACAGCCACACTCTACCCTTCACTGTTTAAACGTTGCAGAATTGTTATAGAGTTGCACTGTATAGAGTTGTTGATTGATAGGTTAATCTTTGTTATTTACTAATATTTAGTTGTTTTACTAATGTTTAGTTACTAATATTTAATTGTTATTTAGTAATATTTTTACTATTATTAAATTAATGTTATTATTAGGTTATGGAGTTTAACGGCAGTGATGCTTTCATGTAGGCCTACAGATTGTATAAACATTCCATATGTCTTCAAAATGCCTCCCAATTGTTGAAGTTTATAATATGTTTATTATTAGAATACATGATTTAGCAGGTAGACAATTTTTGCTTTGTGATTTGCAATGCATCGGAGATCAACTCTGAGTGAAGAAGCACATCTTAAATAACGTCTCTGATATCGTCGTCATATTATGAACGTGACGGTAAACCATATTTGATTTTGATACCGTAATAAGTATTCAATGTGCATTATTTATATCTTCTGCATTATTTATATCTTCTATATTGACGATGTTGTGATAATTAATAATTAGTCTATTACATTCCTAATTGCAATACTTTGCTGGCCACTCTGAACATGTCAGAAACAAACCCAGCTGGCCACCGAACCAGCGACTTTCTGCTTACATCGCAGCCTAGCAACTCTAGTAACCAATGGAAAATTATGTACTGTAATAATGATGTCTATAGTAATTCCTGTTATTTCTATTTCTTGAAGATTTTAGTGATTAAATCATTCTATTATTACATTGTCCAATCCTAATGATCTCTTACAATATATTATATGGACTCTTGGTATCGATTTAGATGAGTTTTTTATATACTTTATTTATCGTGTTGTACAATATTATGCTAACCGTGTTGGATCAGGCAAACATTAGAATAGACCAATCGGAAGCTGCACGTGTTTCGTTGAATCCGACTAACACAGTCACTGGTTAAGGAGACCCCCCAAAAACAAAGTTGTCTCCAAGAAAATATGGCATACAAACTCTACAGTTATATGCCATGGACCCGCCTTTAGGCAGTGCACTGAGAGAGACAATATTATGCACTAATATAACTTATACATAACGAATTCTACTATAGCCTACATGTGCAATATACTATATTGATGCTCTAATTGCTCTTATTATGAAAAATCCTCTTTAGATAAATATACAAAGCGACCAATAATTTAATTTTTTAATTAGTTTTAGACTCGATTTTTTTTTCTACTTTGACACATATTTAAGGCCTATATTTATACAATCATTCATATTATAACGTTTTTTGTATTTTGCAAGAACCTTTAACGTCTGCTTCCTCATCAGAGGATGCTGTCAGACAAGGTTATTTGAAAGCCTATATTTTAGTTAATAGTTGACAAAATAACGCCTGTTTTCATTATAATCATAGTTAGAATCTTATCCTGTCGAATTGTTATCATGTAGAGGTTTATCTCATTGTCAAGGTTTAATCTTGTGAAAATGTTTCTTGCTATGATTACGAATAGGTGTTCCATTGTGATTAACCTACGCCGTTTCTTCTGCACTGATCTGTCAGTAAAATACAGTCTATATTTTTGTTCCCGTCTTTGATCCAGGTCACTCGAGAATGGACTAACTGAAAGCTGCACGTGTTTTGTAGCGGCCGATGAGAGCAGTCACTGAAGAAGTCAACCAGATCAGAGGCCCTAATTCACATTGAATAAATGTATTATGATAGGTATAGTGAAGCCGGCTAACGCAGATATTTTCATACTGAGGAAGGAAACGGGAAACCACCACGGAAGTCAGATATATAGCATTGCCGATGGGGTAATGGCGCCGAGCGTAAGGGTGTTACCTTTCGCTCTGATGTAAGCGATGGAATTCAAGTGACGCAGGATCAAATCCCACGTCAGTCAGCAAATTAACCCGGCACCCTTGGTACGGGTGTGTAATCGGTGCCGCTAGGTTCGTCGTGTATCTGCGCTAGCTGCCATGTGCGCTCTTCAAAAGGTAAAGGTACATTAAATCATGGAGAGGATAAAAGAGAGAAAAATAAAATAAAACAGAACTTAGAAAAGGCTAACGTTGTAAACCGATGCGTCCTGTCATCTGTCCAATACCCGAATAGTAGTAGTCCCTAGAAACATGTTACATTTTAGGTGTGGTAAAGACTTGGCCTTTTTGATGGGATCAACTTAATGATCAATGGAGTGCTCATTAGTGAGCGGGATAGCAGATTGTGTTTCAGAATATGTACATTGGACCTGCCGTTTGGCAGCGCACTAGAGATAGAAAGATAGGTATGGTGAAGCAAAGTCTTTATGTTGTTATCGGCATGTTGTTTTGATCGGTGGTGTGCTCACTAACGAGCGATTAAGTACTTTGTTTGAGAATTTGTGCATTTGATCTGCTAAGTGGAGGCGCATTCGATAGTATGTCTGCTAGAGGTTTCAATTACAAATTTATAATTGCACTTTTACAGACTATGACGTTATTTGAGCTTTTACATAGATAAATATACTTGAATTTCATGAATGAAAATTGGCATGACCCAAAGTCTGAAGCATTCAATTTGTCTGCTATTTATAATTGAGCTGTAAAGTGAGTTGCGATATTTTAAAGTGTCTAGCCAGTGGAATTCTCTAAATATGACCATTAGTCGAATCCGCAGTGACTAATTGTTTTTAAATGGATGGTTTTGTAGTGGTAAACTGTTGCATACGGTGTTATAACCAAAGTCAGTGCATAATGCAAATTAGTTTGGTATACTACTCAAAGACACCATCAGAGGTGGGTGGATCTAGCCCAAGCTAGAACCACGCAGCTGTAGAACACGATAGAAAAATGATAGCCCCACAACTATATCTTTCATATCCGACCTATTATGTTAAAATAGACACTGAGATAGTTTTTCACTGTCTTTCTTAGTGTATTACCTATGCCTCTTTCGATCGCATGATGTCTTACGTTATTCCATTCTCAAGTATTCTAAACACAATGTGGTGACAAAATAAACTTCTTACAACTGAGCATTTCCGAATTAAGTGTTGCCTTGTGGATTCTTGTATAATGTGTACTTGAATTCTATGCAGCAGAAACAATTTTAATAATAATGCTTTTAAGTTCGATGTGTCATCCAAAAACATTTACCTAGCACATGCCACTTCAGGCTATTTCAATGAGTATTGGCTGAAGAAACATGTGTCGAAGACTCGAAAATAATTAGGCCTAATCACACAGTTCAATTAGCGCCAACCAGACAATGAAAATCAAAACAAAACGTTAAAGTTGAAAATACACTCACCGTTAATAGCACGTAGTCGTCAGGGAGACCAACGCAGATGCCTAAAGATGACCTCAGGGGAACTGCGTTTCAGAACAATTTTCATTCTAAATAGAAGCCAAATCTGAGGTTTGATAAATCAAGCAGATGTGATGGATGATCAGATAAATTCTTTCCTTTTTTATTTATATTTTTAATTGATTATGCTCATTAGAGCATAATGATTATTCGATATTTTGGTGATATACATCCCTCATTCATTTTTAACGCCCTTTATCTCATCAAAGTATGATGATAGGGACGGTCCCGACGGAGAACCGAATCCGCGGTCTTATGCTTTGAAGGAAAGTTTGTTACCAACTAAGGCTGTTACTATGCTATAAACCTACCGATTATGCTCATTCATGAGCAAGACAACAAAGAGTTGTGGTATTTAATTGTCTGTCAGAAAATGGAATAGACCGATTTATGGACTATATTAAAACATGTCTTGCAAGTTTCAACGCTGTTTACCGCTTTGACCTAATTATAGTACGACGTGTAATCTTAAATCATCCTGATCATGTTCTTTATCTGTGGATTAAATATCACTTTGTTTAGTTAATCAGATATTCGCCTAATTGATGTTTGAGTTAAACTAAATGGGTCAAAGAGTGAGATCGAAACTCTGTCTCCGCGCTCTCCAACAGTATAGCTGCAGAAGTTGATTTACATGCGCAAATATTTATTACTAAGTTGTTGTGTTTACATTCCACGATTTACATAATATCATTCTTCAAGCAAAAGTGCGCGTCTCTGGCAAGGCTTCGTAAGTTTACGCGTAAATCTCACTTCTTATAAACATTGGCCATGCTGTGTTCCGTACTGAACGAAAGTCAGCCAAAAAGTAAAGAGAAAAACAAAGCAGTGCAGTAACCCGTGGACTTTATTGAGATTGTACTACAGATTCGGTATTAACGAAGTGTTGCATTGTTAATCAATGACAGCTAATTAAAGTCTTTTGTTACTACTTGTCTAGTTTCTTCAGGTCGGGAATGACTGCAAACATGAATTCCCAGTAATTCATGTTTATATTGTCATTCTGCAGGAGTACAATAATATTATCTTGTCAACAAATATCTAGCACCTAGACTAGTACCACCACCTAGCACCTAGACTAGTACCACCACCTAGCACCTACTAACTATTTTGATCAAATTAGCACATTCCCCTCAGTTGAAAATGTTATATAGGACACCATATTAGACTTTCACTTACTGAAAATGCGATTCAGTTAGAGCCGGCCTAAGGCACCTAGGCAGTCATCTATAAGAGCGCCCCCTCACCTCGTTTCATGAGCAGCAAATTGTGAGAAAGATTTAGTGAGATACACTGCACGTGCTACGTAGCTCATTAGACCCTAATGTCGTCTTCAGATGAAGAAATTGAATTTTTTCTTCGTTTTTGCTCTTCACATCGTTTGCAGCCTACTGATAGCTTCAGTAGGCTACCAATGCAATTACTAGTAGGTAATAATGCAATTGTAGTACCAGAGTTTAGCAGGCTATTCTAAACTGCGTGTTACGATGGATTGCAAATATTTTGTTGTGTCGGATATTCTGAGAAAATGCTTTCACTCCGTTCTTTTTTAGTTAACGTTGGAAAGTAGACTATTGCTGTTGGCACGTGACCGAACCTCAGGAGAATTACGCAAAACTAAACAAAAAACGACTGTTGAATGGTTATATAAGTCTAGCCTAGAAAACTACTACGTGTTTGAAATAATAATAATAAGTAGCCTAGTTTAGGTTTGCAGTGGCAGAAATTTAAGCTACCGGTGCATACTGCTTTTAATAAATCTGGTATGAACTGTTTAATTCGGCTGATTAATTAAAAAGTACACACACATGACAGGCGTTGTAGGGAATACTTATGATCATTGCATTTTAACGCAATTTAAGACTTTTTCGAATGAGCACATTGCTCTATCAATCCTGCAGATTAACTACTGTATGTCGTCCATGACGTCGCTCTCGGGTGAGGAACCGAACGTTAAATCCACATTGTATTGTACTGTATTGTGTGACTGAACAATGAACATGTCCCCATTGAGTACTCTTTTCTGTAACAAATATGTCAAGTAAAGTAGTAAGCAGAAGATTCGGAACAGTGCCGGATCATGCAGTCCCAAAATCAACCTTGACTGATTAGACGGAGTAAAAATCCGTTGAAAGGTTGCGAGGAGAGAAGTAGGTCAGGTGGTTACATAGAAAATTATCTGTGAGACAAATATCTGAACACTTTGGCCGCGATTCAAAGAAAAGCGTAAAAATATCCCCCCCCGCACCTTCCCATCCCTTTGTGATCTTCCTAAATATTTAGCACTACGTTAACGTGAGTACAATACAATAACGACCATCTTCACGCAAACTTTGGCCTTTATTCACAGAAATATGTGAAAATCCCCCCCCCCCTTGCGGTCATCCTCAATTTTCACATTGTGTTCTCATGAGTGCAATGCAATCAGCAGCACCTCCATACAAATATTGCACCATTTCACCATTAGTGCGTCTGTAGAAATACTAGCTACAGAAGAATTACAAGTGGTCGCCCGACCATTTGGCTCGCGACAGATATTATCGTGGAGTTGAAAAGCTGTATAAGTACAGATATCGAGCAAGTATATAACCGATCGCCAAACTTGTCGCTCACAATACTCGATACAGTCGTTAGTCGATCTGTAGTGTGCTTGGCTAGCGCTGGCTTTTGTCTGAAGCATTGGCAGATACGCAAAGCTGAAACAACGTGAACAGCGTAGAGACCGTATACACAATAATAACTATTTCCTTATCTAAGCCGCAGTGTAGGATATAATTATAGTTAGACTACTCCGAATTGGCTTATATACAAATATTTAGGGATAGCTAGTTTAGATCTTTCATAGTGCTTTTATTTGAATAAATGTGTGCCCTAAAGTGCGCGCATGTGCGCCAATCGGCAGGGATACACAATAAAAATTAATCTAGATTAGAGCATGTAGAAGACGTTAGAATACTTCAGTGTATGATTTGTTACTACCGGTACTTAGAATTTTGGATATAGAATTTACATAAAATAGGCCTAACATAGGCATTGCGTTCCCAATAATTAACGCTTACTTGTTAAGTACTTTTAACCCAATTTCCCGAAAGGCTATGAAAAAATATCGAATTGAACCCACTGACAATTGCACGTGCTTGTAAGACGACTAAAGCACAGATACAGCGGTGGGTATTTGATAGCCATGCGAAAAAGGTTTCTGTGTTGCTGACCAATTGATTATTCAAATATCAGACGTGCCTCGGTCTAGGCTGTCGCACCAGTTATGGCACACTACATTGCCCATTGAGCTCTACTTGTACATTTGCATTAAGCTGGTCTTTCAAATTAGCTTATCGATTGATTGACTTTAAATAGATAATTATCTATTTGAAGTCTACATGCTACTAATAAGTATTATAATACTTAGTAGCATTACATGCTACATGCTACTAATAAGTATTATAATACTTAGTAGTATGTAGCTGACTGCAGTTATGAACCTCGATTGAATGTCTATGAAGACCATTCATCCAGTACTCTCCCGCAAGGCAAGTCCAAGGTATAGTCTCCTTAAAGTCTCTAAGTAAAGTAAAGTAAAGCCACAAAGTAATGTCACAACGTAAGGTAAATCACAAGGTCATCTTTCAGGCTCATTAATGAGCACATCATCGATCAACTAAACTTATCAATCCTGTAACGTAGGTGTTTCCTTCAACACACTTAGGACGATGCCTTAGTTCAAGGGAAAGTTGGGTCTCTGAGGTACCGTTGCGTCCTCAGTGACAGCGACAGTCAACTTTAAAGTAAGACTTCGATTGTTGTATGCCCACAGCGATTGTAAGTTATAAAATCGATAAATTCGATCAAATCGATCGAAAAGTGATGACATCAATTGTAAGTTATAGAATTTAATGTGAGTGTATATATAATTACACATTTACATGTATAACATACAATTGTACATTATGCTTGTACACCCTGAGTAAAAAAAAACATGTGCGCAGTCATTCGCCCATAACTTTGGCATTTGTGAACCGATCTAAAAAT
>JAQFZF010001123.1:0-14844 GCA_034695365.1 Enchytraeus norvegicus | reverse complement strand
GATATTAGCTCAGATAGATAAGAAGGTTTTGCAAAGTTTAATACCTTAAATGTTAACGAGGCTATCTTGAATTTTATACGTTCTGGGATAGGAAGCCAATGCAGAGCTTTTAGAAGAGTGGCTGTATGAGAGAGAAATTTCGTAGTGTTGCACACAACGTGAGCCAGAGCGTTTTGTACAAATTGAAGACGGACAATGGAAGTAGTAGGAAGACTATTTAGCAAAGAGTTGCAGTAGTCTAACTTGGACCACAAAGGTTGTGCCCTTAACACTCCTCAATGGTAGCACTTAGCTTGTGAAAATGTGACAACTGGGGTAGTTTTCCGTTGACTTCCTCAGTATCTGTCTGTTCTCACAAAACACGTGCAGTTTCAGTCGATTCATTCTGAAGTTTTCTGGACCCAATTCGGGAATGAATCAATAAAATATGAATATTCCATTTTATAATAAATTTATCATTGATAACACACAATTGTATCGGGGGCAAGATACCTCCAGGTCACAGATCTCCCCGCTCAGTCAGAAACATTCTGAACATGATCCTGGAATGAGGAAGCGGACTCTAAACCCATATTTTTGCATTGATTTTATTGGGCCTACACCAATATATTGCAGCAGGGTTAAGTATATAATACTGTACATTAGGCTACATTATTTAGTACATAATGGTAGAGGACTTTATAAAAACCTTGAGCGACGGCTGAAGTCACAATCAGCGTGAGAATCCAAGAGAATGGAAATATTATGGAAATCATTGTGGTCCATAGCAGAGTATTTCCATTTCCCTTCATACATTAAAATTAAAACAGCTATACCCTATTATAGGCATATATTACATGTACTTCGATTTCTTCTTGTAGATTGTAGAATCCCAGTTAGCATAGGCTAATTGGATATTTTTATAATTCTAAGTTTAACTTCTTTGTGCAATGTACATGTACATTTTCCTTATTATATAAGTGTAGCAATGCGACAATTTTTTTCGCTTTCCAGAGGTTAATAATTCAAATTTGGACTCAGCCCTATCGTTAGGACTAAGATAGGCTATTGATGTTTAAGATACTTCACGGTTATTTATTTTAAAGTTAATTAATAAAAATTAGGCTATACAAAATGAGAGTTTTCATAGAGGCGATAAAACATTGAGTAAAGTTGAAGTAGAACAAATGTTAAAATAATTCTAGATTTACGATCGTAGGCCTACAAGCTATCGGACGACACCCCTACTCACTCACTCACTCACTTGCCCTATTATACTCGTCAATACCGTTAGCCTACCCATCTTACTCTACACCACACTTGCCCTACTCATCACTACCGTTAACCTACCCATCCCACTCTACACCACACTTGCACTACTCGTCACTACCGTTAGCCTACTCATCCCACTCTACATCACACTTGCCCTAATACTACAACTATACAGGGTGACATAAAAAAAGTGGACCCCTAATTGTTTTTTTAATTTTGTCGAGACCATTCAGTCTATGTGCACCATTTTTGCAGGATATATTACCAGACCAGTTACACATCATTTCGGAAAATTTAATAAAATTCGATTAACAGATGGCGGAGTTATTGACGTTTTTGTGACCCTACCCATAAAATATAAATATACACCGTTTCTTTTATAAGTGAGAAAGTATTTATATTTGTCACTAAATCGAAAATTGTGCCCGATCCCTGTAGAATTTAGTCGAAATGGGAATAACCAATGCTACCACACTCTGATACTTTTCATTCAGGTATCTTTATAACCAAAAAGTTATTCACATTTGAACATGACAGGTGTCCGAGAGCAGTGTACCGGTATTGAATTATGTGACGTCATCTGCTATCAGTTAATTAAATTGTAATTATTGAGCTGATCCCTATGAAATTTTCCAGCAATAGAGAACGATCAATTCTGTCTCTTGCCACCAAATTTAATTTTGTGATCTTTAAAAACGAAGGAGTTATTGATATTTCAGTAACCATTGCATAATCATTGAAAGAAGCATGCTTTATTTAACATTGCACGACGTTATAAACCTACAGAATTTATCTACCCCGTTATACTGATATATCAATAACTTTTTTGTTTATAAAGATATCAAACTTAATTTTGGTAACAAGAGATAGAATTGGTTGTTCTCTATTGCTGGACAATATCATAGGAATCAGCTCAATAATTACAATTCAATAATTAAAAGACAAGGTGCATTTTTTATATTTGATGGGTACAGTCACAAAAACTCCAATAACTCCGCCATCTGTTGATCGAATTTGATGAAATTTTCCGAAATGATGTCAAACTGGCATGCTAATATATTCTGTAAAAATGGTGCACATTGACTGAATGGTCTCGACAAAATTCTAAAAACAGTTAGGGGTCCACTTTTTTTATGTCACCCTGTATATATAAAAAGGTAGCTATACTCACACTGTCTGACAAGCTTCATCAGGCAATTTCTCTGTGAAATAGTAGGCTCTGAGGATCTCCATTTCTTCCACACCACCGGTTGAAGAATTCTTTATCTGTACGACACCATCATCAACAGGACACTTCTGTGTGTAAGAAGTTACTTTGCCGAATTCATCAGCTCGGGTATGCTTAATCACGGCGGACCCTGTGTGGCTGCTTCCCATGTCGCTGCCTGTGTTGCTCTCAACATCAACAGGATTCCCATTTTGTTCTGTTAGTTCAACGGCATCAGGATCAGGATCAAGAATATAGCTTACTTCATCACAATTATACATATTTAATTTGCTAACAGCTTTAATTTGCTTAGATACCGTTGATACATCATAGCATTGGGAACAGTTCTCATTCATTGTAGCATCATATACATCAATCATACAATCACTTGTTGAATTATTCTTAAGGTTAATCACTGGACAGATTTCATCAGCCCTGACATTGATCTCATCATCTACTTTCGTCTGGTTAAAACTTACTGCTGCTTTTGCACTTGATACATCGCTTCTCATTGCAACTGCGACACTTATCCCAGTCGCTGCTCCAGTACCAACTCTTGAATCATTGTTACCTGAGAGTGCAACACATACTTCAGATGGTGCATCATCTACTTCAATTGCTTCAAACTTTTTGTCATGAACTGTTCTATCACTGACATCATTCATTTTCCCCTCAGTCGCTGCACAACTTATATCAATAGGTACATCATCAACCTCAGCTGGTGCATCATCAACCTCAGCTGGTGCATCATTTACCTTAGCTGGTACACCATTTATGCCATTTGCTGACCTACTTGTGTCAACTGCTTCATCAATAACTTGAGCTGATGTCCTACTAACCTCAGTCACTCCATCATTTGTGCTAGCTGATGCATATCTTACATCAGACCCTGCACCAGAAATAACTCGAGATGCACCATTTAAGTTTACCAATGCACCATTAACATCGATTATGATTTCAGTCTGAGTACTCCCATCAGCAGTCAGTTTCTCGTCACAGTCCGATGAAACAATTTCAACATCAGAATTATTTGCTTCTCTACAGCCATTCAGAATAGCTAGTGCCCTGCCATATACGCAGGGACAGAGTCGAGACTGCTTAAGTTTATAAACCAAAATAGCTACAATGATACAAAGTACTGCAATAAAGATTATATATACTGTCTCCTTCTTAGCCGAATGTTCAGGGTGACTACTTGAATTGTTCTCATGACTAGTATCAGTAGTACTCTCATATCCGGTGCTGAAAGGAGATGCATCAATTATCGCTTCTGCAGCGAAATTCAGAGTAATTTCGTGCACTGGTTGCTTGTTGAGTGATACTAAAAAAGTTGTTGTATCATTTCTAACAATGTTGACAAAATGAATCAATAGCGCGACTGTACATTTAATTTTATCCTGCCAGCCTGACCCATATCTCATAGTGCTATTTTCTACCCAGCACACCTTGTGTCGTAGTGGGTAATATGCTCCACGATCTTCGGTGACAGAAGTTGCTTCCACTCTAATATCATTCACCAAGGCATGCTCAGGTAGAGTATACCTACTTATGTTTGCAGATCTTCCAGAAATATTCAATATCTCTTCAGTTTCAGTGGTAAGTTCATTATTAATGGGAGCTGGACTAGCAAACAAAGCTAGCAAAGTGCTCCAGATCAGAAATAGAAGAAGCATCCTGATGTTGAAATTCATGCCTGTTCACAACAAATAAAGAATGAGAGATTAGACAATATCTGAAACTGATAATTGGTTTTACGAAAATATATGATCAATTAATGCGAATTTAACGTCCGTTTCATCATCTAACCACGACATCAGCGGCGTCTCCGGAACTACCAGCCTGTCCACCCAAACGAGACTAGCAAAGAAAGACAAATGCTACAAGAGAAGTGCATGGTGCAGTTTTAATTTACCAGTAAACCGATGAGATATTTCTTATAGATGATCTAAGGAGGAAACAAATGAGCCAACTGCAGAACAAAGAGAGTGTGGTACAAGATCGAACATGAAGTGGCAAAGAGTTTCAAACGTTAGGTGCAGCATAGTGAAAAGAGTGTCTACCAAGTTCGTTTCGAATATCAGAAACATTAAGCAAGTGAGAATCAGCTGAACGAAGACTGCGAGAAGATTGATACTTGCTGTTTTTTGAGGCGATTAGCACAGAACCAGGAATAGACAAGGTCAGGGTAGATGATAGTCTTGATAATTGTTCAAGAGACTCGGAGAAAGAAATATAGAGTAGGAATATAGAGTATAAGAAATATAGAGTATCATCAGCCTAGAAATGAAACTGATATGATATGATATGATACCAAATCTCTCAACTGGCTAAAGAAAGAAAAATAAAGTAGAAATGTTGGTAAAAAGAAAAATAAAGCATATTAAATTACAAATCTTAATAGGCTATTCGTTTCTATTGGCATGCATAGAAATATCACATAATTATTAATGCAAACCATAAGATAGCATATTTTCACTTCTATTATTGAAATAATGGCTGTGACTCCATCAAGCTCTATGTACACCCTGGTTCTTATAAGTGACAACACCTTTATATTTTCAATTAAATCGTAACCAGCCAACCGATTTCTGTGAAAGTTTTCTGCTATAGAGAACTTGTAACCAATTCTACCACATACGGTGAAATTTCATTCCGATATAATCAGAAACAAAAAAATTATTGCCATTTGAGTAGCACAGGGGTCAATGAGCATTTTACCAGTTTTAAATTACATGAAGTTATATCACAGCGCGATAATTGATATAACGTCAAAATATCATAATAAAGGTATTTAATTATAAATTGTCTATCTTTGTCATATTCATACGTCAGTAACTTTCTAATTCTTAAAGATATTCAACTGAAATTTTGTGACACAAGATAGAATTGGGTGTTCTTCATTCTTGGAAAATTTCACAGGAATCGGTTAACAGATTGCAATTTAGTGAGCTGCAGCCAGATGACGTCATATAGTTTAATACTGGTAAAATGCTCATTGACCCCTGTCCTACTCATATGGCAATAACTTTTTTGTTTCTGACTATATTGGAATGACATTTTACAGAATGTGGTAGAATTGGTTGTTCTCAATAGCAGGAAATTTCACAGTAATTGGTTTGCTGGTTAAGATTTAATTGAAAATATAAAAGTGTTCTCACTTAAAAGAACCACTGTGTATAATGTGAAGGGTGAGTGATATACAGGCTAATGCGCCAGTGTTCATTCAGTGGGTCCTTCATTTGAACAATATATAATATTCTGTAGGGTTAATCTCACCCTCAACCCATCCCTAACCATAACTAAAAACCTAATCCTAAGTGAACATTTGCAAAAATCTGATGGAATATAAATCTGTTGAGGTGCATGATTCAATTAGAGCAAAAATTTCCTTTATTTAATTATGGCTGACTAGTGCAGCCCTGGGCAAACGGCCGCTCATGCGACCCCCGAGCGCCAATAGAGCACCAACCAAAGTCTGTGGCGTAACAGCTGAACATTGCTTCGCCTGGATATCAGTTGATGTGCTGTATAGCGCTACACAGCTGTGAAGACTATTAAATTTTGTAGTCATCTAAAGGCGACCTTTCTGTTCCCGGTCGAGTCAAAGATAGTGTATAATCGCAGATCTAGGCCTACATTGGCCAACCATGCTCTATAGCCCTTCGTTTGTCGGTAAATTGGAAGCAATCCATGCATAGTAAGTGACTGCAACAAAAGATTCCGAAAATAAACACGGGACTGGCGTATGGTCCAAATCATACGGGATTGAAAGTGGAACTGGCAATCTTGCCATAAGATTAATGACTTTGTCTCATGGGTGCTGCAATCTCTTAGAAGTCGAATCAGCTCTGAAACCGAGGAGTCAATTCTGGCCCATGGTGTATGACTGCCACCTTTACCTTTTAATGTGGCACAGTCTTTCGCTCCACCTCTTTCAAAGGGCCATTCATTGCTGATCTTAGCAGGAATAGACAGGCGATACATTAATTCAGGACAATGGCATTTAGGCCTAAACAAACATCTATAGCCTATTCCTGACATGTAGTCCTTAGCCTAGTTATCCTTTATACAATATAAATCATGAAAAACGCTTTAAATAACTTTGTCTCTGTAGGCCTAAAGCTGTGTGTCGATTACTGTATCGAACGTGTAGGAAAAATAGCTGTCAAAGTTGTAGTTTTGTTTCATTTAGCCCACTGAAAAAGTAGTTAGTATTTTAAATACTTTTGAGCAAAGTATTTAGTATTTTAAGTACTTATAAATGCGGTATGGTATTTTGAGCTAGTATTTTAAATACTTTTTAAGAGTATTTAGTAAATTTTAGTATTTTAAATACTTTTGAAAAGTATTAAATACAACACTGAATAGGTTACATAATATATAACCTATGTTAAATTTGTCAATCTTTATACAATTGATTTTTATATAGGCTACTATCAACTTTTCAAATTTGTGGCGGCCCTCGATCCTAATTTTAAATTGTATGCGGCCTGCTGTACAAAAAGTTTGCCAAGGCCTGGACTAACTGATTACCGTTTGCATGTTACAAGATTACAAAAACTTTAGTACTTTTTTACAATTTTAGAACAGTGGCGGATCCAGCTATAGGCATGGGGGGAGGGACGGGACTAGAAAGCAGATAATAGTAAATGTATAGCATATTCTGCAATGTCTTGCAAAGTTTCTGGTACTTGTCGGTTAATTCACCCGAATTAATTTTTATTTAATTTTTATACACTACATAATATTTAAAGTTAGGGTTAGGGTTAGGTTTAGTGTTAGGGTGTGGTGTTGGGTTAACCTGAATCCTAACCCTAAACCTAATCCTGACCATAGAACAATAAAAATATTTATTCGGGTTATTTAACCGACAAGTATCAAGTCTTTATCTAGGTTGTGTTTTTATAAACGTTTTCTAGTGTGGATGTGGATATAGAGGCGAAAGCCTGCATCCATGTATACCAGTTAAATAAAGTTAAGATAAAGGCGTCTATCAGAACTGTGGTACAGATTTGTCAGGAACCAATCGCAACCCACCCAACAATCCAAATTCGGATCTCATAGCAATGTGCACCTGTCCGTACCCAGTAAACCAAATTTCACCAAATTTTCACAGTAGGCCTAGAATTACCCTAGATATCTGTGTACAAAATTTCAAGAATTTTGGACAATTTTGGAAATTTATTATTAAAAAATTAAGAACTTACATGAAAAATTCTATGGGAACATTTGGTGAAATTTGGTTGACGGGGTACGGACAGGTGCACATTGCTATGAGTTCCCCAAATTCTCCCTAAACAACCAATCACAGGCTTAGAAACTTGGGTAAATTTTTCGAATCACGGTTTTTTGCAAAATTGATGGAAACATGTGCAAAGTTGTTTAATTTTGCGAGAAATTGTATCCATTTTTGATCTCCAGTTGGTCTTAGTGAAAAAATGGCAATCTTTTATTTTCAAAAAATTCCCAAAAACTTTGTAAACAGGGCTACAAAAGTATTTAAAATCACTTAAAGTTATGGTTAGGGGTTTGGGTGATGGATAGGATTAGGCCTAACCCTAATTCAAACCCTAACCCTGAAGCTAGCACTTACCCAGACCCTAACCAATGCATTTATACGCAAAAATGAGTGCTTGAAAAAAGTATTTTTTTCGACAAGCACCAACCGGAAATCAAAAATGGATACTATTTCTCGCAAAAGTAGACTATTTTGAACTTGTTTCAGGGGTCCAAACCCTAGCGAAAATTTTTTTTTCAGGACAAAGTTTTGAGGAAATTCAGGACAATTTCTTCGGTGAAATAAACAAAATTCGGCAGCCTCCTCCTTCCCTTATAGCTGCTCCAATCCTCCCTTTTAATGTGCGGACACTCGATTTTCATTATCTTTTTTTTTTACTTTTTCAAAAATTTAATTTAATTTTTTAATGTTTCCACAAAACAACAACAACTAATAATTGCAACACAATACATGTATTATCAGAGAAAATGTGTACAACAACAGTCTTCAAATTATTGTACCATAACAGTTACTAATACCTGCAAAATATTAATGTTACCTTATCATTGAAAACTACACATGTAATGTAATGCTTTGGAGGTTCAAATCGTTCAATATGCCTACTCATAAACTTGCAATTAAATTGAGCGTCGAAATCAATAAGCAAAGTCATTCTGAAATCAAACAAATTCAAGACCATATATTTTACTCTACAGTCCTTACACATGCTTATAATTGCAGATCTATTATAGTAATACTTGATTAACGTTACACATTCTTTTTCTTTTTACATGCAGGTGCATCTTCTATGAAGCCTGCTTCTAATTTGCCCCTCAGCATATTTTGATTATTACGTACTGCTTCCCGCTCCTTTGACAGTAACTGTAATTTTTCATTCCCTTTTTGAAGCATCATCTGCGCTACTTCGGCTGATTACATATTCTTTGAATCAATAACCTCTAACATTTTTTGTGAAACTTCATTCATAAGCTCCTTCCCAACTTCTATCTCATTCATCTATTCTCTTTCAAATTTATCCAATCTATCTTCCTCTCTCAGTTAAGCAAGAGCAGAATTCCATTTCTTCTGTGTATTTTTCTTTCTCCTGCTGTTTTTTAAGATCTCTCTTCTGCTGAAGTGCGACTGTCTCCTGTTTGCGTTGTTTCTCCAAATATAATTGATATTCAGAATGTGCCTTTCTCACTCCATCGATCGTGTCATTGTTTGCAGGCACTTCAGCAGCGGTTTCAAAGATCCTAATAGTGTCCTTCACTGTCCGTTCTGCAACAATTGTCTTTTCACTTGGAGACAAACTGTCTTTGCATAACAAGGCATGTGGTTAATTGGGAAACCACGTTCTGGAATTGCATTGCTGTGGGATAGAGTCAGAGCGGCCTTAGCAACATGCGCCAGATTAACATATTTCTTTCCACCCATTCATCATCTGACAACGACATCAGGGACAATTCAGGTATTGTCTCTGATGTCGTCGTCATGTATTGGTGAATGTATCCAGAATTTTCATATTCAGTTTGGAGAGTGTCAAGACTCAGATCAAACAATGTACATCAGCCACTCTGCCTGGACTCTATCACACATACAATTCATTTTTGTGATCTTCTTCAAGTGCTACAGAGACGAAATACTGTTAACTTACTTTGCTCAAGCTTCTTTGCAACTGGTGGAGGCAACAGAGGTCGCGAAGACAGGATTCTCTACTGGCAATGCAGTTTGCATATATGTCACGATCTGCCTGAGGCATTGTCCGAATGCATAGCGTAGCTCTTGTCTTGTTTTGTCTTTCTTCACTTTGGACAATGTTGCCAAACGAGCTCCCATGCCAATATCCATATCCTTGACTGGTAACCAGTTTGTCCCCATCATCGCAGTTAATGGCAACCAAGTCCACACCTTGCTTGTCCTGAGATCATAGTTATCCTGTTTACCCAAGGTTATTTAGTTTCTTAGTTTTAAAGCTTAATTTTCTTTTCTTCACCACTGTCTTGATATTTTAGGACACAGTGAAATTTCAGGACAATTTAAAATATCAGGAATTTCAGGACAGCTGGGACCCCTGTTGTTTTCATCAATTTTGCAAAGAGCCGCGATTCGGAAAATTTACCGAAACTTCTACTTCCAGCGCTGTGATTGGTTGATTTTTCGGTTTTTCAATATTGCAAAATCTGTATTACAACTACGGTAGTATATTAGGCATTCATCGGGTTTAGGGGTCTAAAATCAAGTTCCAAACCTTAACCCAGATCCTAACCATAGACCTAACCTAGCGAAATGTACCATAGCCGAATTTTAGACCCCTAAACCTGATGAATGCCGTATATTATAAAGCCTGCATTGTTAAACAACCTGTTGAACAAGTTAACAATTCTAATCACAAACCTGTCAGGCAGTGGCGGCGCCACGCCGGGGCACGTGCCCCGGCTGAAAACGGGCGTGCCCCAGCAGCAGGTGCCCGGCAGGAAAATTATATATTTTTGTTTGCATTTTGATTGAATTAACAATTCCATGATTTAAAACCATGACTGTATTATCTTGTTAATCTCATAATTACACTATTCGGGTATTATTTCATGTATCATGGACAATGGAAATTGACTCGTATAAATTGTAATGATTGGTGAAGTGCACAGTGTTAGTATTAGTAATTGGTATTTAAATTCAAGTACTTAACTTAACTTAACTATACTGGTATAGGAAGTTATTTCTAACTTGTAGTCACCAGTTTTCACAAAGTTCACACAATTACACACATCATGTAATATATCTATATAGTGTACACATATATATTATATCATGTACATGTATATATTATATCATTTCTTCTGGAAATCAATAATTAGCCTACCCATGGATACAACATAAGAAAAATTAATGAGTGGGCGCTAATATAAGCTAACATATGAAAACATTCAATATTTATTACATTTTGCCTACTTATGTAATTTTAATAGCAGCCTAGTTTTTATTAATATCACTTCAGTGACTTTACTTTTCTTACATATTGATTCTTGGGCTTTCATTGTTTATTAAGCCTTTAATAATTTGGTAAATTTACTATATTAAATATAAAGTTAGACGGTGGATTGATTAAATTTAGATTATTGTGTACTATTTTCAGATATTCAAATTAGTCTAGACCCAACAGACCTAAGTAATTTAAATATATTCACACATAGTATTATCTCTCAAATATCATTACATTAATTGAGTATAGGAACAAACAACAAAAGTATCTTCACAATGTCTCTATATCCAACACTGGAGGACATGAAAGTGGATCAGTTAGTTCAGGTTAGGCTCGCTACTTTGTCTTTTCATTTATGAATTAGCCGACTTATACTATTTATAATGTCATTTACATTCATGATTTGATATTGAAATTTATAATATGTTGGGAGCACTTTGACCCATGGATATGGATTTGATAAAATATGGAATTCAATTTAATGACAAGTTATGATTTTTGTAAGACTAGTACTGTTGACTATTGCAGATCTATACCAATTGATAATACCAATTAACACACAAAACTGATTTTGGATTTCCTCAAATTAGTATATAGGGTTTGGCTTGACCCACACCAATTCGATCCTATCCAAGACCAACACCAATCCGTACCCTAAGATTCAGATAAATTTGTGTCATTCTGCGCTATATACTGTATATAAATGGAAAATCATTGTAAACTACATGACAAAGTTTGTCATCAAAATTGGATGAGCAATCATTGAACAGATGAGCTTTGATAAGTTAGGCTACTTTAGTCTCTATTTCTGATTAGCACTGCTAATAGGTTTGCCAGAGATCAAAGTACTCTAAGAATACATTTTTCCTTTATTACATCATAATATACCTTGCTATGTAATCCTACTATGTTTACTATGTATTTATTTAAACAAATGATTCGAGTTAACATACTACACAATTTTCAAATCAATTAGGAGTACAAAGAAGGAAAAAGTCAACAATATGAGATAATATGGCGCTGAGGTTAAACAAAACTAATTAAAAATATTATGCCTATATATCAATCATTTAGTAATTTTAGTACGTTTGTCAACCACAGTGTTTAGTTAACTAGGCCTATAGATTATTTGTTTGAATTTGATAGGTTGTTTCATTTAGGCTATTCTAGCATTTGTATGTTTATGTTTTTAGGCCCAGCAGAGCTACATGAACCAGGCTGGCTCAGCAGCTGGCCCAGCTATCTGTGCTGCCAGCAGCAGCAGCAGGGGCTATGCTCAACCCTCAGCACCGGCCCTCTACCCACAGCTTGAGAACTACATGGGCCTTGCGATCACCTCTCAGATGATACAGCAGCATAATATGCAGATCGTTCCTGCTGCCAGCACACAGGTTAGTCGTTTAGTTCTATTTATTTTGTTTTGATCATCTCTGATGTTGTCTTCAGATGATGAATTTGACATTTAATCTTGAATTGATTGATGAACCATAACTAATTGATGGTTTTTTGGTATTATTTTTTCTTATTTGCTTAGTTGCTTATTTGATTATTTGCTTGATTGATATAGTTAGCTGAGAGGACTACATACGCAGGGCAACAGCAGATTGCACCGATCACAGGAGACTGCGTGGGAGTGAGACGTGCGGAGATTAAACAAGGTGTGCGTCAGATAACATTCTGCAAGGATCAGGAGGGCAAGCTTGGACTGCGAGTCAGAGCTGTCAATAATGTGAGTCGAGATTCTGCTTCTTGAAGTCTTAACTTTGTTTAACATTAGTATCACTGTCAAAGATGAGCATTCACACCAACATGAAGCACATACTTTTAAAAACATTTCATCACTACTTTGTCAATCAATCAATCAATTAGTACATTATAAAGTACCGCTCTACGCAAAATGTCCCAGTAGCGCTAAATGAGCAACGGAGATTCAAGTAGCCATGCAGCCTAAGGCCACAACCATTTTGGCAGCAGATGGCTCGACTGATGAAAGAATTTCATAGATTCAGAAATTATATGTGGACAATGTTCCACTCAAGAATGTTCGATTGTTTGACTTTCGATTTTTTTCTAACCGTACTCTTACATTTTGAGATATCATCCTCCTTGGATTGCTAAATATATACATTTTAACGATTAATTATAATTATTTCTATTTCTAATGCGACTTGATTGACTGTATAGGGAGTGTTCGTGGCATTCGTGCACGATAATTCACCCGCGTCACTCGTTGGATTACGTTTTGGAGATCAGATCCTTCAGATCAACGAGGCGAACGTTGCCGGGTGGGACACCGACAAAACAATCAAGTTCCTCAAAAAAGCCATGCCTCAGAAAATCACTATGGCCATCAGAGATAGGTAAGAAATCAACATATTATATACAACATATTGGCAGGAGCCAGTAGCTACATCGGTAAGGTTTTGACTAGGGATCAGTATGTGCGGGGTTTGAATCCAAGGCTCGCCCATCACTGATATCCCTTTCGAGAGATGAAACTGACGTTCACTTCGGCTTTATGCCTTTTTACAGGAACATCTAGTTGCTTTTGGACATGACATAAATATAACCTATATGTAGATTAAGAAAATATGAAAATTTTATTCAAATTACAGTAAGCCTACCTTAATGTTACACTGTAACAGACTTTATAATAACTTCTCTAATAAACAAGATAGAAAGAGAGATGAGATAGACAGAGAGAGAGAATGTTACACTTGAACAGGCATAAATTAAAAGATGCTTAAATGCCCTGTTGACAGCATTTCAGCATTGATTATATTTTAATTAAACCCTGTTCTAGTGCACTAAATAAATCTTAAATCATTTTATGCCCAATGTCATTTTAATCCTGGACAAAAATGCGAATTTCAATTAATTCTAGATAATTTTTTTATTAGTAGCTTTACAATTAGTAAGATATTCTTGGTATTAAATATATTTCATAAATTTGTTAAATAAAATGTAATCAATTTTATTTAGTTGTTAGTAAAAAGTACATGTTTGTAGTTGTATTTATTTGATTTTATTTGATCATTGATTAGTCGGTTGTAATTAATTAATTAAATTACTATTAGAATTTATTATTATTAATTTGGTTGCTAATCTAATTCTTGTTGCATATTTAGACCGTTTGAGAGGACTATCAGCCTACAGAAGGACAGTGCAGGTACTGTGGGCTTTGTGTTCAAGGACAACAAGATCACAGCCATCGTGAAGGACTCGTCAGCAGCGAGGAACGGCGTGCTCACTGAGCATCATCTAGTGGAGGTCAACGGGCAGAACGTCGTCGGGCTCAAGGTGCGTTGATCTTGTATTATATAAGCATAATTGATCACTGAATATTTTAGATGAACCTACTGAATGTGGCCGGACTTTCAGTTCGTTCGGTCTGCTTTTACTAATATATGATCTTTGTGTGGTCGTTGTGTTAATATCATTAAAGTTAGATAGGCCATATCCATAGCCTTCCAAGCCCGTTTTATCGGCATCCTCTTGGCTAAAGCGAGAAAGAGAATACTGGATATTTGACATCCAGCACATCCCGTTTCATAAAGTGGCACGCAATATAACCTTGTAGGATGGGCAGAACTTGTTAGGGCATAGTACTTCGTAGCACTTAGTACTTACATGTAGTAGTACTTAGTCAACTTAGTACTTACATGTAGTAGTACTTAGTCAGACTTTTCAGATCTAGGACTATGAAGGCAGTTGACCTTTGGATTGATAAGGAATTGTTATTGTTAATGTGTGATGTTCTTTAATGTTTAATATATCTACACCGTGTGGCATAAATATAGAGAAAACAATATGTTTTTAATTTTCTACTAAAATATTGGTGTGTTTCCTTTGATACTTGGCATGCATCAACAGGGGTCTATTTGTAATTTATATTGAAAATTTCAA
>JAQFZF010001122.1:0-14846 GCA_034695365.1 Enchytraeus norvegicus | reverse complement strand
TGAGATTAAAGCGAATGAAAAAAGGATTTCGCTAGCTTCGCACGCATCATTTCTAATATAGCGCGCAAAACACTGCGGGCGGAGCGAGAAAAAATTTTTGGACCCCCCAGTTCATTTGTCACAATTCGCATACTGCAAGCAGTGGCGGATCTAGGATTTCTTTATGGGGCAAGGGGAGCAACTACATGTATTTTTATACTTAGGGGACAAGCATAAAAATGAGGGGGGCTGGCGAAAGTCGAGTGGGGGCGGGGGGGACCAAAACGGCAAACTATGCGGATTTAATGCACAATTTTCACAAATTTGCCTATTTTTGACATTCAAATTTTTCTTCTTGGTCCCCTCAGCTCGAGGGGGGCATGCCCCCCCCCCGGCCCGCACCCCCTAAATCCGCACCTGGGTACAAGAAATAATAAGTAATTGACTTTACCTGTCCGAGTATGTGATTTTTTATTAAATAACGTTTCGATAGTCTGAGAGGAGCTTGCCGCCCGTCGCTTCAAGTCCTCTCGCTGTCGGTGCTGGCTACCTCCAGGCATGACAAAGTGACACTGGAATATTAGGCCAAACAAGTAACTAGGCCTATAGACTTATGACATTGTTGTCAACAATAAGATTATTCTGCCCTAAACAAACTAATGCATTTATTATCGCTCAGCCGTGTTACCACTCAGGTTTTAGATTCAAGCGGTAACATGTCATGTTGCAAGCACATTCTTTACGTCGATTGATAATAACACCAATTTCTGCATAAATCCCGCCTACTTTCATAATTTGATAGACATTGAACTTTGAATTCGCCGGAACGGTGAGGTGATTTTCACTCAAGTAGTGGAACGTTGCGGCAAAGGAAGTAGCGGAACGCCGTTCCGCCGAAAAACGAAGTAGTGGAACGCCGTTCCACCGCGTTCCGCCTCAATTTGAGCCCTGCAAATAAGAGAGTAAATTAGAAATGTTGTAAGAGTGATATGAATTCAATATCATAGCTATAAATTCTCTATCACTTCTCTAAATACAATTTTGTAAATTCATTTTTACATTTAAATTATTTTATTTAATTATAAACATTATCTACTTGTTTATTATTCCATGGTATTTTATTATTATTAATTATGATAACTATGATATATTTTAATGTAATTGTGCTATGTATCTTGCAATAGATTATAATATATTGCTTTAATTTAGAGAAATCTGTTAATATGTTATCTTATTTTCGGCTTAATTGTGTTTTTGACATTCTTGATATGTTTTTGACATCCTGGGTTAACCTTTTGCAGTTTATAAAGAACTTGGAATGG
This sequence comes from Enchytraeus norvegicus, assembly GCA_034695365.1. NCBI lineage: Eukaryota > Metazoa > Annelida > Clitellata > Enchytraeida > Enchytraeidae > Enchytraeus > Enchytraeus norvegicus. The sequence continues at coordinate 13,545 of JAQFZF010001122.1, read as the reverse complement.
AGTTTATTTACATTTCAAACACGTAAACAAAGAATTTGTAAACAAACTAAAACTGAATTTCAGCCAAGTTTCAAAATTTCTTTTGACTTGGCGATGGAACGAAGCATTCCAATGAATTAAGATTAGATATGGAACACTGTCGTGTGATTGCGCAGTTATAATCTTTTTATTTTTGTGATTGTCATCTAAAATTTCTAAGAACTGAACAACAATGATTCCAAAAAGAAGAAAGATTCTAATTATATTATCTCTACTTCTGTCTCTAGTGTTCGTTGCTAAAGTCTATAGGAATCTTTTCAAATTGTCTCTACGATGTTCAGATGAGTCTAATAGCCATAATTATAACGACGATGACAATGCATCTGAGAAAAGTGATGAAATAACTGGTAGGTTACTGGACGAGGAGGATATCCCAGTATTTAGGGCTCAGAATGTCAGCTGTTTGGCTTTGTTTAAGGGGGATGAATACGAACGCACGCTCGCCACCTACATACACGCGACACACCGATATAAGAGTCGTAGTGACGCTGATATTATTCACGATACTCGAGACTGTCGAGACTTCGTTGAGCGGAGGAAATACGCCCACGGTGCAACATCGAGTGAGGAGTTAGAGTTTCCCATTGCTTACAGTATTATGATCTACAGGTGAGTTAATCAATGAATCAGTTAGCATACATTTAGATTGCTTTCACACTACACAAGACATATTGACAGATTTGATAGTGATTTACCGGTGATATGCTATGCACGATAAGCAGGATGTCAAGGTTCTGAGTCCCAGCCGGGTCAGTCCTGATAGTATCCTTTGATACAGAAACAGACTTTAAACTTTACTTTACTTTAAAATATGTAAAAGAAAAACAGTTTGTTATACAATATTTTGTACGCAGAGACGTGCATCAGTTTGTGCGATTACTGAGAGCCATCTATCGTCCTCACAACCTCTACTGTCTCCACGTTGACGCTAAATCACCCGCGGCGGTTCATCGGGCGGTCGCTTCCATATCCCAATGCCTCGACTCTACATTCCTGACCCCCTACTCCGTGGATGTACAGTGGGGTAGATTCTCCGTACTGGAGCCGGAATTGATGTGTATGAGGGAATTGTGGCAGAGAAGGAATGAGAGGAAGTGGAAATATTTCATCAATCTGACAGGGCAGGAATTTCCTCTTAAGACACATGATGAGATTGTTAGGATACTGAGAGCGTTCAACGGGTCCAATAACATGGAGGGGACTATGCTCAGGTACTTATTACTTACTCAGGTACTTATACTTACTCCGGTACTCATCACTTACTCAGGTACTTATTACTCCCTGATGTCTTCATTAGATGATGTGATGGACGTTAAATTCGCATTGATTGGTTGATTGATTACTCAGGTGTTTAAAGTATTTAGGCTACTTGGGGCCTTTCTATAAATTATAATTGACAGAATATTTACTACAATGTGAAATAGTGAATATTCCTCAGTGTCAACTTCATATTCTTAGTTTTTTTAGTTTCGAAACCTTAGCCAAGTGCTTCATTTAATTACCAAAATTTTAAAATAGGCCTACATACACATGTACAATTGTACATGGTGCCAAATTTTGCGATCTTGCTCAATAGTATGGCTTGAAGAGTTTCACTGCAACAGTTGATAGATGTTGACCAGTAAAGCCATCTAACGACAGTTAACTAGTTCATAGACAACAACACTGCCAAATATGACAGAATCGTTCTCAGAGCTCTCATATTTATTTCGAACAAATTCAATATATATGACACTAATGTGCTAGATATTATCATGAATTGTTGCAGGATCCCGGCCGAGTTTAGAACTGACTTAGAGAATGCGCCGTGTGGTGTGACGATCACGAAGGGATCGGTGCACATCATCGCGTCGCACAGGTTTGTTGACTATGCGCTGCACAACCCCACGGCTCAGTTGTTCCTGCAGTGGGTCAGCGATATACGAGCGTTCCCTGACGAGATCTTCTTCTCCTCTCTCAATCACAGTCCACGACTTAGAGTGCCTGGTGCTTATAAAGGTATGATGCATCCGAGTTAATGTATTTAATTAAAGTTCTTTATGGCAAAGATACTATTAATCAGTGGATGTTTCAGCAGACTAAAAAAAAACAGAAACTGAGAAAGTAACCCTGTAAATACGTGCATCTGACATGTGTTGAAATAAACAAATATCCAATTAAAAAAGGCTAAGCCGAATTTAACGTCCATTGTGGCTTAAAAGCTACATCAGTGATGGGTGAGCCCTGGGAATCGAATTGGAACTTACGGAACCATAGTCGAACACTCATCCGATGTGCTATTGGCTCAACCAACTAGCACATTAGCCAATTAAAATATATAAGCTTCTTCATTTGAATTCTATGGTTTCCTTTTAATTAGTTTAAGCAAACAGTTTTTCTATCGATCTTCGCTTGAAAAGTAAATTTTTTTCTGTAGTTTTTCTTCATTATTATTATTTGTTTGTGTCCTTTGGTCCATAAAAGAAAGAAATTACATTTTCATTACATTAAGTAAAAAAGTATAGATAAAATCTCTCCCTCTCTCTTTCAGTGCACTGTCGAATTGTAGGTCTATATCATTTCAAGTTCTGAAAACCTGCATGCCATATTTATTGGAGATAATTTTGGTTTCTGAGGGGTCTCCTAATCCTTCCTCAGCAACTGCGTTAGTCAGCTTCTACGAAACATGTGCAGCTTTCGGTTGGTATATTCTCAAGTTTGCCGGAGCCAACACGGCCAATATATAAAATATCAAAAGTCCCATAAATAAAAGACACCTTTATATCCTTTATATGTCACACAGGTATACCAGAGACAGACTCCACCCACTACAGGTTCTTACCTCGTTACAAGAACTGGGGGGAGCCGCCTTTCAGCTGGCCCTGTCCCGGGGGGCGGTGGGTCAGACAAATCTGCCTGCTGAGTGTGGGGGACCTCCCCTCCCTCGCCCACCGCCCTGAATTATTCGCCAATAAATTCGTGGCGGGGTTTCACCCGTTAGCGTTGGACTGTATGGAGGAACTTTACTATAACCGGACCCGTCTGGATATCAGAGAGAGAAAGAAGAGGGAAAGGGAGAAGTTGTCCGGGGTGAAACTGAATCAGGGAATGGAATCTCTGGAACAGAATCATAATTATCAACATAAGCAGCTGCAACAGAATCATCCTCAAAAGCAGAATCATCAACAACATCAGCTGCAGCAGAATCAAGGCAAGCTGCTGCAGCTGTCAGAGCAAGAAATGAATAACAAATTAAGCCTACATCAGGAGCAGCATCTAGACTCGTCACCAAAGCTGCAAAAGCATCAGGAAAATATGCAACAAAACTTGCTGCAAAATGAGCAGTCGCTACAGCATGAACATCAGCAAGATTTGCAGCAAGACTCGTTGCAAAATCATCAGATCCAACCACCTCTGCTGCATAAGCAACAGAGTCAAAGGCATTTGTTAGATATGCAGCAGCGGCAAGAGATGCAGCGGCCAGACTTGAATCAAGAGCAGGAGCAAGAAGAGCGACTAAGTCTATCTCAGAGTGATCTAGAAAGACGCTGGAAGAGATTGTTAGGTAACTTAGAAAGAGAGCGGAGTGATAGAGAGGTTAAATTATTACTAGAGAGGCGATTGGATATTGACTTCTACAGGAAGCAGGATTTTGTTAAAAATCATGTTTAGGTCTAGGATTTTTCTTTTTGGGGGGGGGGGGGAAATATTGCCATTACATGCATTTTGTTCGAGTAGGCAGGCATGTTAAATCAAGGCTAATTGAGGGATAAGGGGCAGGGGGCACCAGGGCAAGGTATCAAAATTGGTAATTTAACGAGTCAACTGTAATAATTTTCAAATTGAGGGTGGGGGCATGTCCCTCCCTCAGGTCGGGGAGCCAAGACACCCCCTAAATCCGCCCCAGTTTTTGCCTAGTAGTATGAGTTCTATTTAAAATTGCTTGAGCCAATGGCACTGTTGGTTAGCGTTTAGATCAGGTGTCATATATGTATTCTTAGTTAGAATCTCGGGCTCACCCGTCACTGTAGTCAATTGGTCAAAAATCGACAACAAATTCAGATTTAGTCTTTTCTATTGGTCCATGTTCTGATTTGTAGTCCTTGATGTCAATGTTAGATGATGAAATGGACGTAAAAAGCATTGATTGAATTTAACCTACTCAGATAATATAGACAAATAAAGAAACTGGGCTTATTAAAGAGAAGATTTAATAAATATTAATAAGAGACTTGATTTTGTGTAAAGCAATATCTAACTATCAAATAAAATTCTGTTTAAATAACCGTTCATTATCTGACGACGAAATTAGAGAACCATGCCATATATCTAGTCTGATCAAAGACCTGTGTGTTCATTTACGCAGATATAGCAGTGTAGGGCAGAATTTTCTGGGCCATGGCTGTGTACCAGACTAATTGGTCGCTCAATTTCAGACTAGCTGAGGCCTTGTCACATCATGTGTGGCCCAGGGCAGGCTAGACTACTTTTCCCTTCACTGTTTCCAAAAGTTCCTCAGAGATAGAGATCCTAGTATAGAGGCGTTATTGTCCCTGATATAGATAGAGGCCCTAGTATAGAGGCGTAATTGTCCCTGACATCCATAGCCTTCGGGTGAGGAACTGGACGTTAAATATCATTGCATTGTATTGTAAATAGTAAAATGTCCTTTTGCATCGTATTGTATTATACTAGAAGTCATTGCTTTCTAATCGACCTATGCAATTGTAGAAGAGCTCCGATGGTTGGAAGCTGTCTGTAGTTGCACATTCCGCTTGGGATGTCCCTGACATCGCCTTCAGGTGAGGAACTGGAGGTTAAATCTTCTTTGATTGATTGATCGATGTAAAATCCTATTTGACTGAATAATTGAGTTTTTTGTTCTTTGATTATTTGATATTTTGTGCAATCATGTTAATACTTAAACCATTTCACTCTGCTTTATAGCATTTAGCAGAGAATTGTGTATTATTTGTGAAATTTGTTATTTTGTCTATCCATCTACTTACATTTTGTAATATGTAATTTTGTATTGAGCTACAATATGATCTTAGATTTTCATAATTGTCTGTAAATTGACAGTAAAAATGTGTCTGTATTCTGCTTGTCCGTAAATTCATTAAATACTTAGCTTTAACAAGTGTTGACCCCTGTTCTCTTTAACACAGCACTTGTGACTTATAGCATCGCTTCAGCGGATCAGCTAGAACTATTGCTTGTGCTGAGACGTCCCTGATATCGTCGGTGAATTAAACGAATATTAAATATATATTTTGCAGTAACAATGACATACTTGCTGAAGGAGAAAACCGATGCTAGATCCCATGCTTTGCTTTGTTTTCAATCAATGCTAATTTACGTCCGTTTCGTCATCTGACGACGACACCAGGGACGTGTGTTGCAGTTTATTACTTAAAAACAACTGGAGCATCTCCTACTTGTGTCTGCTGAGTCAGGCCATTTTACCATGGCTATAGGACTGGCACTGATTTGGATCTCGTTTTTTCTTTGCTTATGCACAAGCAAGTATGGTGTGGTGATAATGTGGAATGCATAATCCGCTTTAGACGTCTCCGACATCGCCTTTGGGACTTTGGGTAACGAATCTGACGCTTATATTGTATTGTATTGTATTGTAACTTGCCGTGGTGACTGATATACTTAAAAATAGTCCAAACGAAAACTGCATGTTTCTTGTAGAAGACGACTAATGCAGTCACTGAGGAAAGATAAGGAGACCCACTTCAGCAAACATAATTATCCACAAGAAAATATGGCATACAAACTATACTAATATTGATATACATCATGGACCTTCCCAACTGAGACAGAGAGACAGAGAGAGGGAAAGAGAGAGAGAGAAAGAGGGAAAGAGAGTAATGCGACTACTACTACAATGCTATCATATTTCACTTATTAACACACATATGCAAAAATATCAATACAAACAAAATACAAAATAAATAGAAATGTAAAAAAGCTGTATATAGGACAAACATAGTCAGATAAAGTAGATCTAGTTGTGTATAGTTATCAGAGATGACCCAGCTCTCTTTTGAACCCATACCTCTGGATTGCGATCAGAGCTTGCTATCTACTGAACGACTGAATGGTTTGTCAATGGAAAACGGAACGCATATCATTATCAGACAATAAAAATTATAAAAACTAACTATCCCGTAGCCTTAGAACTGCTTCTATGACTAGGCTACCAACTAGGCTTTGATTCTCTGACATGATTCAAAATAATGAAAATTATTAAAACTTAATATATTTTATTGAAACTTCTGTTGCCTTTTACACTAAAGATCAGTAGCGTCGATACCATCGGGGCACTGGTCCCCTTCAACTTCTTGGTGACAAAAATTGACATGTAAATGTTTATTTAGAAAAACTGGTAAAATCATGATGAACAGTGATGGAGCTAGACAATTGTGATTGAGGACCTAAATTGTTAGTTCAAAACATTGCGCGCAGAGCGAACTACATTCCTTTGGGTTATCTTCGCTGTTGCAATTTTGCATTTTTTGAGAAAGCGTATACTAAAAAATTTCTCTTTTGTCCCCCCTCAACCTAAATCCTGGCGACGCCACTGCTCAAGATTACGTAGTTAAATGGCTTGCACCGGCTAGACAACTAGACGTTGATTGTGACGTCACTGACATCAACCGTGGGTGAGGAAATGGACGTTAAACCTTTTTTATTATTGTGATATATGCAACAGTTCATAACAATTATATCATTATAACTGACATACCTGGCACGGCATGCGGGTGAGGAAACGGACGTTGAATTCTCATTGTACTTTATATATTAGATTGCGGTTTATTTCGTCCCTGACATCATCGTTGAAACAGGAAACGGACGTTAAAACCTTAATTTTTATTATTTCTTAGCCTTCTATTTTATCTTGCTATGTATAAGCCTATCTCTGACGTCTATAGCCCTATCATACGCCACTGTTATAGCCTCTAACATGGAGGGTTTAACATTGTCTCTACTGCTCAGAAGCGACTTGTCTAGAGCTGTATCAGAGCCCAGGCGTTGTACAGTAGACCTCTTCAACCATTGCCTGCATAAACACATACACAGGCCTACAGGTTTACATTTTAATTGAGACACAACAATCACATAAATTTATAAATATTTCTTAGTGTTCAGTAATTATCAACACAATTAGGCTAACTAGTACATAATACACAGATATAATTGCGAGTTAGAACAAAGTCTAAACATACAGTAGTGGCCAAAAACAATAGAGCACCCTCGAAAATCAACAATTTCTAGCATAGTTCTCAATGTATTTTTTATTTGTATCACAGATTCAATCCAAAATTGTTCACGAGTTAGAGAGATGTTCCTCTGATAAATTATTAGTTTTTCGACAGTGTATTCCAACAGGAGACCGTATCTTGAAGTACTACCCTCGCTTTCCAGCTATGCTGCAATATATGCAGGAGTGATTCAGATAAGTGGACTGAAGTAGTCACTAGATATTTATTTGGTCAAACACAACTTCAGAATCTTCACCAAATCATCTTAAGAGGTCTGTTGAATGATTGCAATATTGTCCTTCAGAATATTCCAACTATCTTCAAAATTATTGAGGTCCAAAGATTAAAGTCAGTTTTTTCAATTTAATAGCTATATTCCCCAACTGACCTACCGTTTGGACATTAATATCTTAGAAGTTAGTTTAAATACTCTAAAGAACAAGATTACAACCATTCAAAGGACCTCTGAAGATGCTTTGGTGAAGATTTTGAAGTTGTGGTGGACCAAATAAATATCTGGTGACTACTGCAGTACGCGTGACTGAATTACGCTTGTATATATTAAAGCATTGCTGGAAAACGAGGGTAGTCCTACAAGATATTGTCTCCTGTTGGATTAGGCTGTCGAAGCATCACCAAAACTACAAATTATCATCAGACGAACAACCCTCTAACTCGTGACAAGTTTTGGATTGAATCGGTTGCACATATTAAAAGTAATTTGAGAATTACGCTAGAATTTATTGATTTTCGAGGGTGCTCTATTGTTTTGGCCACTAGTGTAGGTAGTGCAATCGACAGTTTCTTCCAATCACACAAATTTAACATACACAATTTAGCAACTAATAAATATAGTTTATTGCTGAAAATATTTTTGGTATATTATAAAAGTTAACAATTCTAGCAATAACATGAAAGAAATATAAATCAGTATACCAGGTTCTCTTGTTGTCAAAGAACAGAACAAGAAGATCTTGTGAGTGGCGTAGAGACAGTTGTAGGACCTGGGCGGGTGGTGATGGTATGATAGTATCATTGTCTACCTCTAGGCCTTGTCTAGGGGTGTCTGGACTCACTACCTACACACAAACATACACACTTGTACATACAATACAATACAATGAGGATTTATGCGTCCGGTTTCTCACCAGAAGCGATGTCAGGGACGTCTCAAGCAGACCATGCCACTGCAAGCAGTTCTATACCACCAGAACACACCTGTAAATGCATGAACGGAAGAGAAAGCGAGATCTGATACATACATAGACTTCTTCTTGCCTTGGATAAAGACTTCAAGATCTTACTCTCTCTTTGGCTTATGCATTTGCAAGATTGTTGTTCTGGTGGTTCAAAGGCGATGTCAGGGACGTCTCAAGCAGACAATGCCACTGCAAGCAGTTCTATACAACCAGAACACACCTGTAAATGCATGATCGGAAGAGAAAGCAAGATCCGATACATACATAGGCTTCTTCTTGCCTTGGATAAAGATTTCAAGATCTTACTTTCTCTTCGGCTTATGCAGTTGGAAGATTGTTGTTCTGGTGGTTCAAAACTGTCTGTAGTTGCACATTCTGCTTGATACGTACCTGACATTGCCTTCGGGTGAGGAACCGGACGTTAAATCCTCATTGATTAATTGATCGATACAGTATAATAATACAAGCCGTACAGATACTTGATATCTAAACTTATAGCCAGCTATTTAATGCTATTAAATATTTTATATTTAATTATACTTGTTCGCTACTCACAAGTCCGGGATAGGATGGATAGCCTCTACATTTAGCCCACACCACATCTAGAGGGCCTATCTCTACTCCACTACCTTCTCTCTCACTCACTCCTCTGGACAACGTGCCTCTGCCCACTGTGTGCTTCATCTTCTTAGCTGTGGCAACAATAAATCAATTCAATTAACCATTCAATCAAACCACAGCGCACTGCACCACTACAGAGGGTCTAAAGTTTTGTATTAATATTCCATGATTGATAGGGTCAAATGCCTTAGATAAATCCATAATATTCTTGAAAGACATGGATTCCTATTTAAAGCTCTGGGCGTCCTATAATGCGGACTCACAGTTATCCAAACGTTTGAGTGAGTTTTTGTGAATATTTAGGCCTCATTGGCAGGTTTGGCAAATTACAGCAACAATATACACGTAGTCATTATGTTGCATCATATCATATATCTATATCATTTATTTATTTTATTACTCAAAATCTTGTATCACAAACCTTTAGCAACATGCCTGCGAGCCATCGTCAGACGTCTTTTATCACCCACAATGCTCTGTTTACCTGACCCCCTCCCAACTCTCTCCTCCCTCACCCCTCCTGCAGCTGCCTCCCCATAGCTGCTGCTAGCAGGTGACTCGTCAGCCTGAGAGTATTGGCTCTTGCTAATAGCTAGCTGCTTTATCACTGAGGCTCTACGAGACACTATGGCTCCAGGCGGGCTTGTGGAAACAATTGCCCCAGCTACTGGGGATTTACCTGCTACTGGGGATTTACCAGCATCGGCTTCAGTTTTGGCAGCTGCAGTCGCAGAAAGTCTACTAGAAGCTGCAGCTGTTTTAGATTTACCTGCAATGGTAGCTGATGTTTTGATTTTTCCAACAACTGTAGAATTGGCAGCAGTGGCTTTCCCAGTAGCTGCAAATTTGAGGGATTTTCCAGTAGCTGCTGCAGTTTTTGCTTTACTAGGTATAGCTCTTTGACCACTCACAGCTGTTTGAGACTTTGTCTGAACGACAGTATCTGGAGTGGGTGTAGGGTCAGCTGCTGTGTCGTTGCTGCTGCAGCTGCTGGTAGCAGCTTGACTGCTGACAGAGCTGCTGGTGCAGCTGCTATTGCTTGTAACCAGACTGCTGCTGCTAACAGCTGATACAGGGCGCGATACAAGTGAGAATATCACTTCATCATCTTCTTCTGCCTCTACGCCCAAAACAATAACAACAACTAGTAAATAATATATTATGAAACCACAATCCATGACATGATAACAGTAATGGTGTTTTGCAGAACTGATCCACAGAAAAAAAATTAAGTTGAGATAAATGACTAAAGTAGACAGTGCCATGGTAAACGGTTTTGCGGCATTACCGCGGTTATAGTGCGGTAATACCGTGGTAATGGTTGACATAATTTTAAATTGTAGGTTAATCCCGCGGTAATGGATAGAGAAATATTCATTTATCGCGTTGCGGTTTTCAAATTCTATACCGCGGTAAAAGAAAAATAACGACTTATTTACTTTTACACACTTTGCTTCTTTCTCTTTCTGGAAATATGGAAACAAAAGTTCATTGTTTACTTATTTATATTTAATTATATTTTGTAATTTAATTATATTAATTATTATAATTATTTTATTAGTGGATCTGCCGGTTAACCAACTCAACATCGGACGAGTGATGTAATATAAGTTCACGCTCGGCCTTTGTTGATAGTTTAACTTGTGGAGCGATCAGCTTTTGCCTGTAGAATTTGCTCAACGAATTCAATAGAAATTTGGAATCATCCGATGTATTAGAATTTTTATATGAATATACCAGAACTGAACACACTCCAATTTACCAACACACACTCCAGCTTCATTATAGGAACTCTGCGATTATATAGCTCTATACATCTTATTAGCCTACGAAGAAGTGAGCATAAATGAGCATAAATCTGATGCTTCCTGACCTGTTACCAGTGCTCGAGTTAGAAAAAATACCATAATTGGATACCAGAAAATCTGTTAAGGGGAAGGGGAGGTGGCGCCAAAAACTGTACAATTCAGGGAGCCATGGAGGCCAATTGTTGATAGAGTGAGAGAGCAGGATCCATAATTAATGTGAATCGTACACACTTCAAATTTACTATTAATTTAAAAGAAGGCAGCCTCCTGACCCAAGATTTCCTGGCAGCATCATGCCAGCTCTTATTTTAGCATCAAGTACGTCATATGTGCTATTTAGTCTGCAGAATGGGGATATTAGGGGGAATCAGTACTTGTTAGTGAATTCACCCGAATTAAAAATTTGTGTTAAAAAATAAAGTTTGGGTTAGGGTTAGGACCTGGATTAGGGTTAAGCCTAACCCTAAGCAAGACCCAAACCTAACTTTCATTTAATACTAAGGTGAATTTAATCGACAGTAGGCTACTGGAGAATCTCCCTTGCTGGATGCACACTCGAGGATCACTGCACTTAGCTAAATACTGAGACGGTCTCATCTCATTGCATGGGCTGCGGACAATTAAACTATATAGTCATTGATACAGATCTGTGTCTTTGCATGAGCTGCAGACAATTAAGACACAGACATTGGCAGATCTGTGTCATAAACTATATTGCATCAGACGGATGATGGTGATTACACAACTGATGTAAAATTATGTTTCTCTTGAAAACTTGAAATGATGGGGATGGGCGGGGATGGGGATAAGATTTTCCAGAGACTGCAGGGATGGAGTTAGAATTGGGTTTGAGGGGACGGTGCGGGGTGGGGTTGGTTATCAATTGGCAAGAACGGGGCGAGGACGGAATAATATTTTGTCCCAGTGTCACTCTCTACTATAAAGTTCAAATTAATTTTTTTAAACATTATTTTTAAGCTGTATAGAGATAGCTAAGTGTGTTAGTTATATTTATAATTATAACATAAAATAAACATTTCAAAATGTTATTCATACTTTAAAGTTATTTATCTAAACTTCAAAAAATTATCTGTGGATCAGTTCTGCAAAACACCATCCAGTTACTGTGCTATGAGGTCATGTCATAACATTGATTAAGATTAAGCAAAAACAAAAGAACTATCAAATACAGCAAAGAATGTCTAAAAAATAGTATTTGTAATTGCTTAAACACTGTAATTTATGATTAGTTTTTGAATACTGGAAGGCAAAGCAATATGATGACCAGCACGCAGAAATGTATTTCTAACTAAAGGTAACCTATTGTTACAAGTAACTATTGTTACAGGTCACCGTTACAATGAAACCGAACATACTATTGTGTTACAGAAATCGGCCTCTAAATTAGAGATGCTAAAATCATGAACCTTCTCCTGCCAGAGTAATCGGTGATGTTGTAAGAGGGTCATTAGCTGATGAGGTCACAGACTGCTCTGCTACTGTCAACAGTTTCTCCATCTGTGCAACACAGAACGTAATACTGTCTTTAACAATACAAGCTTCACTTCTGCCGGTGGTGTTATAGCTTAGTGGTATGTTGTCCGACTTTGATGCGGAAGGTTCTAAGTTCAAATCTGAGTTAGTACAGAAATAATCATGGATCTCTGAAAATGTAAAATTATAACTCCAGCATATCTAGGCAAGGTGTGTAACTGGCGCCTGGTCAGTTAATCGCTCGTACTTGCCATTGAGGCGCCGCATTGTTGTAAAGGTATGATTAATCAGTGACATTTGATTGCATAACTTAAATAACATTGTTGATATATTATACCTATCATTGTATAGGATAGAGATGCCTTGGCATGATATACTATATCGAACATTAAACATTAAACTTAAATCATCGGCTAAAGCTATCTAATACATTATGGCCTAATTCAAGGAGTTTATGATGCAACTGGATTCAAGATTCGGAAGACTAACAATATGATGCTGCAATAAACCATGTTTGATTTGTTGCAATAAACAAATGTTTAAAAAAGAGATTGTCTGCCATTTCTGACATGAAAGATGCCTGATGCTTTTGTGTGAGCCTTGCAACCCTCCCAATGAGAGGATAGAGGGTGTCAGCACCACAGCTGGCATACTGGGTGAGCAACAACAACTGCAAACAGAATTCAGATTTCTGCAAGACCATGTATGCATGGTCGTGCCGAAATCCGAAGTCTGTTGTCTGTGACGCTACTTAAGTTAAGCGATTACTGTTAAATCGGCATGTGATCTCTGTAGGTTGCAGATATGTATAACCTTATTCTTTGTCTTAAGATAGTATAGTAATTCACCTTGGACAGGAACTGAGATAGTTTGTTGTTGTTTTTGTGAGGACCAGCAGTGGATTGATCGACAGATGATAGGACCGCCTCTCTTAGATCTTGTATTGATATAATCTCACATCTCTCAATCTTCAGTTTTATCCCATCCCAGTCAATCTACAGATATCAATCAATCACTAAATCAAACCTGTAATAATAATAATAATAATAATAAGAGCGGTTTAACGTCCGGTTCATCATCTGACGACGATATCAGGGACGTCTCAGACAGCATATGCCATACTAGCTGGTC
>JAQFZF010001121.1:0-14848 GCA_034695365.1 Enchytraeus norvegicus | reverse complement strand
GGCTGCCGAAATTGTGGCTTCCAGGAAATTAGAGAAGTATCAGGATTTGGCCCGTGGGTATGAGGTTGTTCCCGTGGACTTGGAGACGATGGGCCCGATGAATCCCGATGGTGCTGTGCTGTCTTTATAAATGGCATTGGCAAACACCGTGCAGACAAACTGGGGATCAGCGAGAGACCTCTTTTCTTTGCAAAGGCTCTCGATCACTCTGCAAAGATTTAACGCTGTATGCTATCGCAGCTCTTTTAACCCAGTAGATATCGAACAGCTGGGCGACGATTCAATTCGTTCTTAATTGCAGGTGCGAAAAGTTTTATAAAAACCACCGGGCTCTTTACACCCAGGGTAAAAAAGAATAATAATAATAATAAAGGAATATAATGTAATGCTTTTGACTGATTGATGCAAGAAAGGAAATTCGTCAGGTTCAGACAGGTTGAATAGTTAAGTCGGCAATACAATTGCCCGACAAGCAGGAGGCCGTGGGTTCGATCACCTGGCATGTATAGCCTCTTCCGTCATTCTTGGATGCCGAAACGAACCTTAGATCTTTGTATTTCTTTCAATTCGGTGCTTCTTCCTACAATGCAATACAATACAATACAATATAAATACAGTACAATACAATACAAAACAATACAGTACAACACAATACAATACAATACAAAACAATACAATACAATACATTCCAATACATTGAATACAGTACACTCCAATGAGTATTTAGTGTCCGGTTCCTCACCCGAAGGATCGCCTCAATCAGACTATACATTTGCAAGCAGTTCTATCAAAGAACAAACTTGATTAGAACTAGTCCATTAGTCAGGGCGAGAAAGTCTGATAATAGCTACAGAACAGATCGAAGGAGTTAACAAATAAGTTTTCAGCTTGATCTGGAAGGTTGTAGATATTTCTGAGTGTGTTTAACGTCAAGGTTCAGAAACCCGAAGGGCTTCTCTTCAAGACGGTTCAACACAATCGAGCACTGCCGTCACAAAGATTGGGTTAAGCTTATTACAGCTTCACTCCACAAAGCGCCCTGCAGTCTATTACAGACCACTGAGTCGGAGTTGCAACTATGTATACCAGTATACCGTGTATACTAGTTAAGTATGGTTTATTATAAATTGAAATGTGATAATTACGGTGTTTATAAGTTTTGAAAATTCAAACCTATGCTAAATAATAATGTGATTTTAAACGCTGGCGCTACTAACACTGTTATAAAAAGTACTATCCTACTCGTTGCTTCGTAATATTTTTCAGGGAGCTTTGTGGAGCAAGGCTGCAGTAAGCTTTAACCAAAGACTTTAGATCTTTGGCTTTAACATTTAACTTTTTTCGTCTAATTAATTATTGTGTTATTTTTGTACTTGCGATGTATTGTAATGTCACTTATTGTGTGTTTGTGTATAACCATCTGTCAGTTTGACTTTGTTCCGGTAGTTGCTCCATTTTGTTGAGCCGTCTCAAAGAGAAGCCTTGTGCTTCTGAACCTTGACATTAAACTCATTCAAACCTATGTATTGTTATCATTTGATTTTGGATATTTTGATGTTGGATGTCTTAAAAAATTATTTTATGTTACAAATGATGATCTCATTTTATTCATCCCTGACATCATCATTGGATTAGGAAACGGACGTTAAACCTTTATAATTATTATTATTTAATATAACATGCAGGTGTGTCCACAGTTTCAAGACATTTTCGTGGCACACGAATATATAGCCACACTGTTATTATTCTATGTGCCACGCAGGTGTGTCCACAGTTTCAGGACTTTATCGTGGCCCACGACTATCTCGCCACGCCCAATCACAAGATGCAGGCCAGAGTCAGGAGGAGGGGCCAAAATGGTGAGTGTCTGACTCTACCTCTAGTGCACTACCAAATGGCAGGTCCAAGGTACATTCTGCCAGCACAGTCTACTATCACGCTCACTAATGAGCATTCCATCGATCACCAAGTTGATCCCATCAAAAAGACCATGCCTTTACCACTCTGAACATGTAACATTTTTTATTGGGAATATATATTCTGACTTCCGAGGTGGTTTCTCATTGCCTTCCTCGGTATGAAAATATCTACGTTAGTGGGCTTTTACGAAACATGTGTAATTTTCATGGCATAGTCGGCTGGGTGTGTTACATCACTGGTCGTATATCCTGGTATGTCCCAGTTGGATAGCTTAGTTGGTAGAAAGCTTGTTCGATTACCAGTTTGTCGTGGGTTCGAGTCCCAGCCATGTTCGACGTCCGTCTCTGACAGTATACTTTGTTTCGGAAACAGACGTTAAACTTAGTTTGTATTATCTGATGTACACTATTTATCTGTAAATGAGAAAGCATTATTTATTATATTAAGATGTTGTGTTTACATTGAGTGCTTGATTTCAGTTGAATGTGTTTTGCAGCCAATTGTTCTAGGCCTACTCGTAATAACTGTAGATGTGTTGAATCATTAAATACTACTATTAGCTTTATCAAGGAGTTTTATATGTTAAAACAGCGATGACAATGACATTGTATTTTAAATATATTTGTTGTATCATTTTCTGTTGCCAATTATTTTTTAGCTGGAAAGTGGTTACGGCTTGCAAGCAATTTCCACAATTTTTTGAATGTGCAACTGCGACATTGTCTATTCCAAAACTATTCCTGTGTCTGCGTTAAGTCACCTCTTGCATACACGAACAGTTTTTTGTTGGTCTATAACAGAGTCATGGACAAGTACGCTGGTTCAGTTATGTAGAGTCAGACCCTTCAAGTGTTTAAGGATCGCGGCTCTGCCTATAACATTCATCTGTGCAACTGACGTGGAAATGAGTACGCAGTGTTGTTGTTGTTGTCCTCCCAGCATGCCATCAGTGATGTTGACACCCTCTATCCTCTCATTGGATGGTTGCAGGATTCAACCTCGCTGTTTTGTGTACTAATAATCCCAAGTGTTGTTGTTGTTACTAACCCAGGATGCCATGTTATGATGCTGACACCCTCTATCCTCTCATTGGGAGGGTTGAAGGGTTCAACTTCGCTGTGTTCTACACTAATAATCCCAAGTGTAGAATGACCATTGCTTTGTTGAATAATAATTATTAAACTTCAACACATCATGTGCTCTTGTCTGCATGTATAATTGTTTGTGTGATAATGTGCGTTTGCGTGTGTCTGGCTATAAATGTGTAGGTGTAGGCATTTATGATTAGTTGAGTTGTCTCTCTATTTCATTGTGTGAATGTGAATGTGTGTGTGGGTGTGTGTGTGCATTTGCTTGCGTAGGCGACGGGCATATTATAGTGCAGTATGGTTGTCATCCTGTGCGATTTTTGTGCTGAAATTGGTTTTTTGATTGTTTTGGTTTCATTTTGGACCAAAGTGTCAGAAAAAATGAGGTGCAATTTTTGTGACCTCTGGGGGTCGCAAAATTTGAATTAGGGTGAAATCTTGTGACGTCTATTTGACAGGCTTCCTCTTCTCGTCTCCAAATTTGGCACACTCATGTACTCCCGATGACAATGCAATATTCTGGTGTAGGCGACCTAATAGTGCCGAAGGCACCATCGGCGACAGGCAAATAAAGTTTTCTAAACTCATTTTGCCTGGCTTCGGAAGTTCCGACTCCAAATTTTACACACATGTGTAGGACATAATGGTACGCAATATTTTCATGTAGCCGATCTATAATAGTACCGAAAGAACCATCGGCGACGTGGATAAATATGTTTTCCAAGCTCATTTTGAGTGATTTCTGTAGTTCCAATTGACTTCGAATTTTTTACACATGTGTATTTCCGATTGAGCATACACAATATTTTCAAGTCGTTCATCTGATGGTGCCGAAGGCGCCATCGGCGATGAGAAAAATAAATTTTCAACGCTCATTTTTCTACGACTACATAGTAGTCATCTTCGATAACCCTGATCATATTTCTACAGGACTGAGTGTGCGGCAAAGCACTTGCACAGCAGCGTCAATTAAGCAATTTTTACATCAGCTGCACCTGGCAGAACAGCCAGCAGTACACGCACATTTTGTAAGTTGAATCACAACTCGAGGAGCCGGCATTCCATGTCGACCATTTTCGTTAATTGCAGGAAGCATGGGTATGTTGATGGCATATGACATGTCAGTCACGCATTGCAATGTAATTCGATGAAATTAAAATATGGGGTAGAAGTACAGAGCGAATCGTTGGCAACATTTATCCTACGTAGTTAAGAACAAAACAATTTCCATCTGAGTGCTGGTAAGGTTGTCTGTCCTGACGAAGAGTACAAATTCAGTCGGCAGATAAGCATTTCCAAGCTCTCGGGAGCAATCGACAATGGAATCATCTTAATCAAATTTAATGTCTGCACTGACCCAGGCTTTCCAACTCCAAGCCTTTCTACCTTATTCTCACAAACTTGCCTCATCAG
This sequence comes from Enchytraeus norvegicus, assembly GCA_034695365.1. Lineage (NCBI taxonomy): Eukaryota > Metazoa > Annelida > Clitellata > Enchytraeida > Enchytraeidae > Enchytraeus > Enchytraeus norvegicus. Next base: position 10,427 of record JAQFZF010001121.1, on the reverse strand, counting down.
TCTGCACCAGAGAATTTGTTGAGTGTAGTGAGACCTTAACACTTCCGACTTGCAATCACTTGTACTCGCTCCAATACATCTATCACTCTGTATTTCGTGGCGTTTCCAGTTAGAAACTGAAGTCGAGTATGGCTCCCAAGGCGTCTACAAGAGGCCAGGTCGAGAAGGATTGTCAGGATATCTGCATCTGGCCACCCAACACAGACATGGTTAGTTTCAGTTGTCTGTGAATGCTAAGTTATGTGGTTGTCACTGCTGTCTTCCTGCGTGCCTCGGAAATTAGAGATTTCTCCTGGTTACTGTCAAAGACAACTCGCCCCTCACTGTAGCCATCCATCATTAACTCGATCAGGCCCGTAGCGCTAGTACCACTGTGGCCCGGGCCCCAGCTCCAAACTGTTTGGCCCCATCATCAAACCATTGACCCCATCAGCATCTGTGGCCCCATCACGTTTTAAGCTTCAACGTTGGCCCCATTACGAATCTGTTGGCCCAATCACTGATCAAATCCTGGCTACGGGCCTGAACTCGATACTCTTGATTATGAAAGCCTCTTGGAGGTCGGGAAAGGTGCAGCATCATTGGTGTTTTCTTCATGCTCTGCAGTACAGCCACTGCGTCAACTGTTAGCAGTTTCGGTGGTTCACTGTGTGGTGCATTGTCTGCCATCTTGCAACCTGGAGTCTCAGATGAAACTTTTTCAGGTACGGTTTCAGTCGTAGCTTCTTCAACGGCGTGCATCAAGATGACCTTGTGAGCTGGAATATAAAGCGAACCATCAATGGAGCCAAGAGAGCGTAGCACCGCAGACATCTTGTATTCACCAATCATTTCCATTTTCACCAAGTTTCTGTACGAGCTCAAGCGTACTTCCTTGGATAATTAGAAATATTGCAAGAAGTTGACGCTCGTTACTCATATTGATGATATTGTCACCCACGCTGAATTTTGTTTTAACCATCCAATTTGAAACGGTCTTCTTCATTTTAAGCTATCGAACTCGATCCCAAGTGGACCGTATTGAGGTTGGCAACAATCTGTGATTAATGTAGGCCTATTCCTCGAAGCTCTTCTGTCCCTTCTCTGGAAAGTGCAGAATATCCTTTTCTGCATTGTCTGCCGCAATAGCAGACGACATTTTTCATGTGTGTCTTCACTTGAACGGCTTGCCTTCGCAGTGGAATTCTATACAGTGACGAATTTTGGAAGCATTTTGGGTCCTGACGGCAACCGCTCCTGACCTTTGGTAGTGTTCACTTCGCTCAGAGGACTTCGAAGCTTTGGGGATGTTGTTCAAGAACAACTGCTGCAGCAAATGACTGAGGTGAGGTGTAGTGATAACAAATCGTTCCAAAGAAGCGTCATTTTGACTCAAGCCTATCATATAACCGTGTCTCTACAACTTTTTGTTTTCTTGCATAAGTGTCTGGTCCTCTCTCTCTCTGTATCTCTCTCTCTCTCTCTCTCATGGCACTGCCTACCGGCAGGTCCATGCCAGTTTGTACGCCATATTTTCTTGCGAGACAATTTTGCATTCTGAGAGGTCTCCTTAACCAGTGACTGCGTTAGTTGGTTTAGAACTACGAAACACGTGCATGCAGCTTTCAGTTGATCTATTCTTGTGATTGTGGATCCAACACCGTCTGGCCTTTCATAACTAGTTTTGCTTGTCGCCATGAAAATGTTGATAAATATTGATTAAATAATGATAAAATTAATCGACATGAAAATATTGTGTTGCAATCTGAACTACGTAGGATTTGTGAGCAACATTTGAAGTCAATTGGAAATAATATGTGAGGCAAAATGAGCTCAACAAATTTCTTTTTAATGTCGATGATGGTGCCTTCTGCACCATCAGATGGAAAACATGAAAATACTGTGTTTCATTCTGAACTATATATATACACACAAAATATTACACATCTGTGCAGTGGCGTAGCTTCAGATTCAGGGCCCCTGCAAAATATTGAAAATTTCGCACCTGGGCCCCCCTCTGGTAGACATTGATAGACAATGTCATCTTTTCCCACTGGTAGACATGACATAACACATAGTGTGTATAAAGGACGATTTATATACTGAGTAAATATCGTCTCGAAAAACAACGGGCGGCCGGCCGGGCCCCCCAAAGGGCCTGGGCCCCCCTGCGTTGCAGGGTCTGCAGGGGCGGTGGTTACGCCCTTGCATCTGTGTAAATTTGAAGTCGCATCTGAACTATGGAAGTGAGCAAAATGAGCGTAGAAACTTATTGTGCCCGTCGCTGACGGCGCCTACGGTACCATCAGATGGACGACAGGAAAATATTGTGTAGCATTCTGAACAACACATGTGTGTAAAATTTGGAGTCAATTGGAACCATGGAAGCCTGGCAAAATGAGCTTAGAAAACTTTGTTTGCCCTTCGCCGATGGTTCCTTCGACACCATTAGGTCGCCTACACCAGAATATTGCATTGTCATCGAGAATACGTAAGTGTGCCAAATTTGGAGTCGATCGGAACAGTGGAAGTCTGTCAAATAGACGTCACAAGATTTCACCCTAATTCAAATTTTTTGGCCCCCCCCAGAGGGGGGTGTAGGGGTCACAAAATTTTCACCCCACTATTTTCCGACACTTTGGTCCCAAATGAACCCAAAACAATCAAAAAATCAATTTCGGCACAAAAATGGCACGGGAGCTGTTTTTATGACATACCGTACCGCACTATTATGTTTTTGTTACCTTTATGCATGCATGAAAAATAACAAAATTCTGTCAATTTAACATAAACATAACATAAATGTTATATTAACATAAATGTTATATTAACATAGTATTATCTTGGAGGAGTCACTTGACATGGGGGCCGGGGGGGGGGGGCGTTTTACCAATTTTTTGGAAAATGTTACCAGAAATGTAAAAAAACATGCACATTTTCAGGACTATCTTGGGTGGGGTCGCCTTAAATCAATTCAGTGTATGAGTGTGAATAATAATATAATGCTGTGCTGTTGAGAGGTTTTCTTTGACATGATTATGACGCACTTTGTGTGCAACTGTTTATTTCTCACTAACGTTGTTCAGTATTCGCTGTTTTCTCTGTCTCTGTCTCTCTCTCGCTCTGTCTCTCTCTGTCTCTCTCTCTCTCTCTCCGCCTGTCTCTCTGTCTGTCTGTCTGTCTGTCTCTCTCTCCCTCTCCCTCTCTATCTTTTCTCTCTTTATAACATTATCAATGTTATACTATTACAAGGTCATTAATTATGGATTTCATTAATTATTCTGTCATTTCTAAACTCTTAGTTTTTAGACAACTTACGGTAAAACAGGTGCATAGTGTTTTGCGAAAATAATGAATAAATGAAAATGAAAAACTGATACTACGAAATATTGAACATATTTAATGTTGCAAGTGACTGATAGTTAATATATATATGTTGTTGTTGTTGTTGTTGTTGGTAGGTAACTGGACGTACACTCACACGATACGTCGACCAGACATCAACCATGAGCACAGCCCTGAGCTCAAGATTGAGATATCTCTGAGAGAATATGAGGTGAGCATTTCTCTACCTTTATTTTACGCTTCTGTTCTTTATTAAATACGATACCATGATTTATCGTGATAACTGTATTTACCGGGATAATCTTTTACTGATAATCTGATAATGATTTACCGTGATAATCTTTGTGACGGTAGTGCTCGATTGTGTTGAGCCGCCTTGAAGAGAAGCCCTTCGGGCTCCTGAACCTTGACGTTAAACATACTCAAACCTACCTACCGTGATAACTCCGAGGTAAATCTCGTGTTAAATCCAATCTACTGGTAAATCTAATGGTATCTCATCGTAAATCTCTGAGAGAATATGAGGTAACCATCTCTCCATCAATAATAATAATAATAACAATCGTTCGTTTCCACATCCACTGATGATGTCAGGTACATCCCACTGTAATAAATACATCATGAGCACAGTCCTGAGCTAAAGATTGAGATCTCTCTGAGAGAATATGAGGTTGTTATCTCTCTACCCGTGTTGGATCCGGGAAACTTGAGAATAGACCAACTGAAAACTTCACATGTTTCGTAAAAGCCGACTAACGTAGATATTTTCATACTGAGGAAGACAACGGGAAACCACCTCGGAAGTCAGAATAAATATTCCCAAGAAAATGGTTACATTTTAAGGCATGGCCTTTTGATGGGATTAAATAGATGATCGATGGATTGCTCATTAGTGAGCGGGATAGTAGACTGTGTTTCATAATATGTACCTTGGACCTACCATTTGACAATGCACTAGAGATACAGATAGAACTCTCCATCACAATCTTACACTTCTGCTCTATACCATGCATAGAATTATGAAGATTTAGTTGGTATATTAGGGTTATATCACCAATGATATGCATAGCTTAATTATACTGAGAAATTAAGAAATTAAATTTAAATAAATAAATAAAATAAATTCACGGCACGATAATGCAGTAGAAGAACATAAATGAACATGCTAAATATATATAACTTATAATATGTTCATAATTATAATTATGCATGATATGCATAATTATAATTACTTGACTAAATTCAAATTATGCTTTTGAAGATGGAAAGGGTATGATGGCACTGTAAAGACGCCTAATTTATAATAATTATATTAAGCAATTTTACTAACTCTGTGGTGTTATTAAAACGGTACCGTAGCCTAAATGGTGCCGTTCAATTACGAGCTATCGACCTATTGCCGCCTATGTATACAGGAGCCGCGGCGGGGCGGTAGGTACTGGGGGGGGGGGGTCCACCCACCATATCTACCCCCTCCCCCCCTAGAAAAAAACCTCAACGGATCTGGACGAATTGTATGGGCGGTCTAGGAGGAGCTGAGGGGGTCCGGACCACTGGACCCCCAGCGCCGCCCCTGTATGTATACTATAGATTTATACGTGAAAATGTTGTGTTTAACAGTTACTGCTAGCTCAGAAGCACACGGAACACTGCACTATATACAAGAAGAGAAGGTGTTTTCTGTGGAACAGTCAGTATTTCCAGATGGACATTTACCAGGAACCGTGTCCTCGGAGGTATGAGAAATCAAAATCAAATAATGGTTTAACGACCGGTTCATCATCTGACGACGATGTCAAGGACATCTCAAACAGCTTATGTCACACCAGATTGTCCACTCAAACGCAGCCGGAAAGAGAATGGGTCAAACACGGTGCATATTCTTGCTAAGACTTGTAGGCTACTTGGCTGTATCTGTATTTAGTGCTATTATTCTTGTTGAATAATAATGATGTGAATTTGTTCGGCAATGCCAAAAGATAACAATGAAGAGCTATGCATACAAATAGATTGATTAACTGTCTATGATTACAAATAATTAGTTGCATTTTATTTCAATCAATAAATCAATCACAGCATTTTATATAGTGAAGTCTCGTAAGCGCTCTTGAACAGTGGAGGAGAAAGTAGTCTAGCCTGCTATAGACCACAACGGATGTAGTAAAACCACATAAAAACACTTCTATGCCATGACCTCTATGATGAGTTATGTAATAAATAATAACATAAGGATTATTATTGTTAACAGAATTTGATATATTCAAGGATCCAATGAAGCATTATACGTTTCTATCATTGTGCAAATTTGAATATGCAAATTTAATATCATTTGCATATTTAAAAGAAAGGTATTTGTGAAATATTAAATTTTAGTCACAATATTTATATGGTTATTATTAACAGGTGCAAGGGCCTGATACTACTAGAGACCTACACCAGTGTCAAGGGTGACGACTTTCAACTCCCTGACTTTCTCGATGTCGTTCAGGAGGTCACCGACGACCCCGAGTACTCCATGTACACCCTCTCTAAGATCGACAGCTCTCCCAGTGACTCAAAGACCTACACCAGCAAGGACATCACTCGTCACGGCATCTACCTCATGAATCTGAAGCCAAAGGAAAGGTACCTGGATAAAATCAAGTCGCTTGCTTTAGAGAAAAATGGATTCGAGTTCGGGAAAGGAAACTGCGATGCTGAGAGGATGTTATGTATTAGAGATTTGACGGAAAACTCGATTGAGAAAATGTCTGTGGGGTTGATAAAAGTCAGCAATGGTAGAATGTCAAAGGTCGTTGAATCACTCGACCTTGGGTCAATGTCGAGTAATAGCCTGCGTAGAAATTCTAAACCATTGGACTGTGGCACGGACTCTAACGGACATTCTAGGTTAGATGCCTCGCTAAATGTTGTGCTACCTAATGATTCCAAATTGAAGTCGCAACATGTCGGATCGGAAGTTTTTTCTAAGAGTTGTTCCCAGTGCAATGGGGTCAGTGATTTTGCGTGTTTGAAAGCTTCAAAGTTGGTATCGGCAGAAGGCTGCGAGTGAAGATCTCCCCAGAAGTCATTCTATTGCTTGCTATGTATGTGTGCTTGGCTGTCTCTGGCTATGTGCGATTGTGTGCATTTCAGTATGTGTGCTTGTCGTCCTTGACATCACCTTCGGGTGAGGAATCGGTCGTTAAGTCCTCTTGTATTGTATTGTTCGTCTGTGTTTGTATGTGTACATATCTGTGTTTGTGTGTGTACGCATGTGTGCCTGTGTTTGTGTGTCAGTTTCCGTGAGTTGTGTGTCGGTTTGTGTATGTGCATATATGTCTGCCTGTATTTGTGCACGCGGTCTTTGCGCATACTGTTCTATACATCTCATTATACGTCACTTGCGCACTGTGTTACGCTTTTTATGTCCCTGGTATCATTGTCAGTTGATGAAATGGATGTTAAACCCATATTGAGTTGTTGAATTAGCTTACTGTATTGTATTACATGTATATCATTATAATTATGTGCTATGTTGAACAAAATAGAATAGAGTATTAGCTATGAATATAATGTATTTCGCAACGGTAGGGTGTTTAAAGGCAAAGGAGATTTAACATCAGTTCAACCAAAACTGTCTAACCAGGTTATTCGTATAGCATAGGGCCTACTAAGTTGATTTTAAACTCTATGATATTGTTGTTGATGATAACCACAATAATAAACTCCAATAGACTTATGGAATAATCCCTGCTAGGCGGCAGAGCTGCTGGATACCTGGCGGCGAGCCCTGGAGGAGCGCTCCCAAGGACGAAGATAGAGGGGTCACACCACGGCTGATCCTCGGGTGGGCAACAACAACAACAACCTACAAAATAAGCTCAGGGCAAAGAATTTACTTTTTAAATTGTTTTTTGTGCTTACCTGCGTTAAAAACATGTTGAGAACGTTCATTCAACATTGATACATTGCAGACTTCCTCTACTGGGCTCAAGTTATTTCCTGTAGTTATTTATGTTACAGTAGTATCTCGTAACATTTTCAGGGCACTCATAATTTTTCTTATGACTGGCCTACGAACTCTGATGAAATTACATGTAGGCTATACCCTGAATATTACGTGATTATAAATGAACCGTATTGGCGCATTTACCTACAACCCATTACACTAGTATTATAGGCGGTTGATGCTTATTAAGATTAGCACAATCACAATCAGTGATAATAAATTAAGTGCCTTCGTTTGCAAATGTGTTTATTGATACTGATAGGATTATTCATCATAATTTTGGGTGAATGCTTTGCTATTAACCAACTTCTACCCTCATGAACGGTAGGCTGACAATCGGCATACACATACCCCTATTATTATAATCATTATCATTTTTATATCTCAATGGCCTTGGCCCATGAATGGCATTGTCGTTTTCAACCTTTACAAACCACAGCGTATGAAGCGCGGCACCAGCAGTGTTCACAATGGAACACGTAGTGAATCGGGCTGTCAGCGAGTGAAAATAATGCGCTGAGAATAAATGGTACGCATGATAGCCGACGTAGAGCTGCAGGTATATTTAATTATGAGGTTGCTACCATGCAACGCATGTGCGTCACAATATGTATAGGCTCGAGAGACCTGTTACAGTAACAGTAACAGACTAATAATAATATTATTAGACGCATGTAAATATAAGGAATTAAATTTTAGAGATAATTAGACTCTAGGCTGTTGTCTTGTAGGCTAGGCTTAGGCTTAGCTATTATTGTTATAGATAGGCTACATGGACTGAACTGAGATCAGTGAGATCACTGATATGCCAAATTTTGGACTTCTCTTACTTCGTTATCTTGTCTAAATTTTGTATTAGGTACGAATTTTATGTATTATTTATGTTATAAGTTATGGCTTACAGGAAATTTGTATTTATAAGTTATTCTTGTATTTGTCACTATCTTTCTGTTTCCTTCTCACTCTGACTGTCTCTCAACAAACTGTAGCCTAATCCATTAATAATAATTATGAAAAGCATCCATTAAGTAATAAATTATAGCCAAACTAAACTTATATTTTTATATTTCGTCATGGCCTAGTTTATTGAAATCAACAAAAGTATTATTTAAGTTCGATTCTTTCTATTTACTATTGCTTCATGATTGGATATGGTATTATTTTAGTCTTTTAGTAAGCCTGCGTTGACTCAAATGTAATTTTATACTTTTTATGTCAGTTGTCAGACATATCGGCTGGAACTCTGCTTCAACAACTATATTTGCGTAAAGTAGGCCAGGCCTAATAACATGAAACTGAGATCACGATATGGGATAATAGCTATCATCATTTTCGTTCTACTATGTATTTACTCTGCTGTTAAATTATGTAATAGTAGGCTGATAAGAGCTTTTATAATAAAATATTTAATGGTTTATAATAAAGACTGCACGGCAGAGGTTCAAACAGTGGATTATCCCTGCGTAACGGTTACACCCAGAGTGGATTTAAATATTCCAATTTGTACCTACACCGCAGAGCAAGACAATTTAATATCAAAGGCATTTCTCAAAGGCAGCTATTGGGACTGGGAAAAGGTCTCAACAATCATAACACAACTTGAGACATATGAAAATGCTCACTTTATCGATATTGGCGCAAACATTGGCGCATACACCCTGGCCGTTGCGCACGCGCTGCGCAGACCCGTGATCGCCGTTGAACCGAGTTTTGACACCATCAATCGTCTGAGTAGATCTGTTTGTAAGGGTTTTGTTGAAGATGTGGTAACACAACTGCGTGCTGTCGTATCGGATACAACACTGAAGAATGTTCGTCTGGCTCTGAACGACGTCAACAGAGGGATCACCGTGGCTCTGGAAGACACTGCCTGTGAACCAACCCGTCAGCAGATCCAATGTATGAATGAAACAACGAGAACTCTAACCCTCGATGATCTAGTCAATATAGTAGAAAGTAAGCAGGTCATATTGAAGGTAGACGCTGAGGGCAGTGAACCAAAAATATTCAACGAACGCACTGCAAGTAGATTCTTCTCTGAGTTGGATGTTCCTCTAGTTTTTATGGAATTTGAATATTTTCCGTTATACTATAAAGAAAACAGATCAACTCGACACCTAGTCAAGGAAATGCTTTGGTTCTTCTACCGAAGACACTACGTAGTTCGCCATGTTGACATGAAAACTCACTTAGATAGTAGGTGGGAGCTTTGGCCCACCGATATAGTGTTCATTAAAAGACCTTCCAGACTGCCGTTCGGATTTGTGCAGTAAATCATTGCTTTAAATATTCATATATGTCACTAGCATCGAGTAATGATGTAGAGTTAATGAACTTTTTTAATCGTTACATGAGAGAATCGAAATTAATAGAAAATTTAAAAATTCATAATAATTCCTTCAAACCTGCAGTGACGTACAAATCTTTCGGATTTCAGATAGCACATAACGTACCCCCTACTTTGTCGCCACGTACCGCTGGAACCTTGGGTGTACACGCACCCCAGTTTTCAGATCCACTGATCCTGATCCCGGTAATCACTAATCTGATGACGACCCTGGCGTCATCGCTGGATGAGGAAACTGACACTAAACCTCTCTTATTATTATCATTACTATTATTATTTAGAAATTTCCTGGGTGGTCAAAGATTCTGGGCTAAAAAGAATAAGATAAAATAAATTTTATTATGATTAGAAGAGAAGTATAGATAAACTATAACAGTTAAAATAAATCTCTGGTTCTCTGGAATGCCCTGTCGCTGAAAGTGCCGCGGAAGAATACCCCGTTGTTGCGTTGGATTGCCATAGACAGCCGCTGCCACAGCAAAGTATTTTCGCGGTTGTCGCCGGTGATGGAGTCCTTCTACCAATCTCGTCTATGAAGTGTGTGCTGGCAGAGCTGATGGAGCCCAAGGACTCAAAAGGCTATGGGAACGAAAAAATACTTTTACATTATTTCGGACGTACATCTGAAGTTTATTTCCTGCAGCTACCTCTGCAGTAGAACCAGCTATTAAGCTCGATGCCCCAACGTTACTGGCCGCTAGTGTATCCGTGACAGTAACGTCCCATGATGGATGAATGGATGGATGAATGGATGGATGGATGGAT
>JAQFZF010001120.1:0-14848 GCA_034695365.1 Enchytraeus norvegicus | reverse complement strand
GGGGTCGGATCTGACCCCCAGTTCATTGTCCCCCTGTATTTTGAAATTTCTACATATTTCATGCATATTTCATGCATTAAAATACTCATTTTGTACTCTTAGAATCCATTGATTTAGCATTAATCTTACAAAAATTTCCTACACGGCTTCAAAATCTGACAAAATAGTAAGATCAAAGCGAATGAAAAAAGGATTTCATTTGCTTCCCACGCAGTATTTCAAATTTATCGCGCAAAACTTTGCGAACCCGGATCAATTGCTTCTGAGAAGAACAGTCTTATCATTGCGCCAACTCCCAACCCCCTTCCCCCACCCTCGATCTCGGCAATTTCTCAAACTATTTTGAAATAAGTGGTTATTTATTTAATTATAACTACCATAATGTTAATGGGTTCTCCTTGTATCCCTTTTAGGCCTAACCTTCTTATTTGCTTAATTACGTATGTTGTAATTTAAATGCAGTATAAGTGATAATTGGATTGCATATTTTAACTAATTGCGATATACATGTATACTATAGTATATTTAACCTACATTAATTTTAAGATTGATTAACAAGCACGGCGAATAAATAATTAATATGACTATTGTTATATTATAGTGAATATTATTTAAGATCTTCGAGTAGCCTACGTGTGTATAACGATTTATGGAACCAAGATTGAACAGGTATTAGAAATTAATATATTATACGGAAAACAGGCTGACTAAGTTAGTTATTTGTTATTTGAAAACCACAATATGACATCATACATACATTTTCAGTCAATAAATAACGTGCATAATAATAATGGTTAGAATACAAAATCCTGAATTCTAAGTTAAAGTTAATGGTTTCAAGGTTTCCTGAGGGACCATCCGGTCATCGAGCAGGACACCTTTTCTGCAAAGAATAAGAGCGTCTTGTCAAATAAATTATATTATTATAACGTAAAATTATTTAACACAAAATAAATCAAATATAAAAAACAAAAATGTTAACTAAAAGTTTACAGTTGTATCTTTAATTTCCAGAGAAAGCGAAGTCTTACATAATCTAAGAAACACATTTAAACTTGAGCATGCCTTAATTTCATTTGCAAACTTAAGCCACAACGAAAATCCAATGAAACTGATAGAATTTGAAATATTAACGTAATTTAAGTTAAATTGATGTTTAAAGCGAGAGTTGAAAGAATGAACGTCATCATTACAATAAAAGAGTTTAGAAATTACAACAGGCAGACTCTGAAGGAAATAAATAAAGCGATGCATTAACTTCAATAGAAATAGTTTATAAAGTAAATTCACAGAGAGCGTATTATATGATATGTATAAATCTTTTACATGGTAAAATCTGGTTTTTGTCTTGAAGAATTCTCAAGAGAGAATTGCACTTAATTATCAGTGGATTTAACTATTTACGTTTAGCATTTCCATATACATGTATCTCAATGCAATAAATAAGTGACGAGTAAAATAACGAGAAAAATAATGTCTTTCTACAGTGAGGTCCAAGCACATATTTTTTCGATATAAAATACCAGACAAGCTTCTAACTTTTTAAATTAAATTATTTATGTGAATACTCCAATTCAAATTATCATCGAGCCATACTCCAAGATATTTAACAAATTTAACTCTAGTTAATATATGATCATTAATGCGACATGAGAGACTCATACTTACAATAGAACTGTCTGTGTACTTGTTTGGTTTTAACAATATGTAATTAGTTTTTTCTATATTAATTGATAATCTATTGCAAACAGTCGATTTAAAAATATCATCAACAATTGAATTTGCTAAATTAAAGAAAGTAGTTATGTCACTAGCAACAATGAAAACATTAGTATCATCGTCAAAATGCGATATTCTTCCTTCACTTGTAGCAAGAGATATATCATTTATATAGCCTAAAACCAGTAAAGGCCCATGCACAGACCCCTTCGGTACACTTTGTCTCAAGGTAAGATGAAGAAATTCCATTAGCATGTGTGAATTGCTTACGAATTGTCAAATATGATTCAAACCAGTTTAACACATGACCTCTTATACCATAATGATTTAATTTACATAATAATATTTTAATATCGACAGTATCGAAAGCTTTCTTTAGGTCTAAAAGTAGGCCTAATACATATTTCTTACTGGACAACTCAGATTCAATCATATTAACGATATCGATAATGGCCAGAGTGCCTCTTATGAAAGCCAAACTGATAGTCGTACAAAATGTTGCATTTGTTTAAAAAAAACTCATTACTCTAGTATGCATCAGTCTTTCCAAAAGTTTAGCAAATGGACTCGTTAAAAAAAATTGGTCTATAGTTGGACATCAATGTAGCATCACCATCCGTATATAAAGGAATAAGCCTAACAGTTACTTTAGCTGTTTTTAATTTATTTGGAAACACACCGTGTTCAAGTGAGAGATTAAATACATGTAAGAGCGGATAAAGTAATTCATTTCTACACATTTCTGCAAGAAAATTCGAAAAATTATCATCAGAAGAACTTTTTGAAATATTCAAATCAGGCCAAATATTATATAACTAATTTGGCGTCGCATTGTCACATACTAGACTATTGCCAATAGAATATTTTAAATAAGACTTAAAATCAAAATCGCCTGAGGGTAGTAACTTTGACAAATTACAACCGACACTGCAAATATAATTATTAAACTTATTCACTATCTCACTGGGATCAACAATCGATTTATTATTTAGATTTACTTTTCTTATTGATGAGCCACTACGCCTATTTGAATTAAAATTGCATATTTTATTTAGGTTTTTCCAGACTGTTTTAATGGACTGAAAATTAGTGTCACACATTCTTGCATAGTAGTCACCTTCAGTTTTATTTATTAATTTCCTTAATATTTTTGAATAATTTTTATAGCTCATTTCATCTTCTCGCTGCTGAAAATGAACCCATATTTTATGCATGGCACATTTTTTATCAATAAATTTTTAATAGATGACGTAATCCATGGTTTCTTGTATTTCACGGACTTTCTAGATGCTCGAACAAATTTAAAATTAGATTCAAAGTAATTATTAAGCTTTTGCGAAAACAAACCGGTTACAACAAGATAATTGTTTACATTGATTGATACCTAGGTGAGAACAAGGAGCTAATACAGAACCGGTTACAACAGGATAATTGTTTACATTAATTGATACCTAGGTGGAACAAGGAGCAGATACAGAACCGGTTACAACAGGATAATTGTTTACATTGATTGATACCTAGGTGAGAACAAGGAGCTGATACAGAACCGGTTACAACAGGGTAATTGTCTGCATTGATTGATACCTAGGTGAGAACAAGGAGCTGATACAGAACCAGTTACAACTGGATAATTGTCTTCAGACTCTTGAGACTTTCTATCTCAAGAGCAAATCGCAATCTATTGTCCCAGATACTGACCTAGATCAGTACTACTACACTCGTCAGGTGGGGTTCTGTGCCCAATGGTGCCTTGATAATTTGCGTAAGTTGCCTATAAGATTAATTTTGTAATTTATCCTATCCAAAATATGATGGATTAAATGCTTGATTTATGTTCCACTCTCATATAGGGTAAGGGTCCAACCGAATAATTGCTGACTCCTAGTGCAGAGCTGATCCATTTTCTAAGCACTTTAATGAATAATGTGAGATCCTGACGTCAATAAATTCTGTCGCAACAGATTTTATTGACGAAATTGGCAGAAGGTCTGGCGCCATATCTGGTGACTGTTGCGAGATGGCTTCAGGACACTCCAACGCTTCAATGCAGTATGCTTCCGCGTTCTTCAGCGAGACGGCATTCCATAGTTTTGGAGATTTTGATCAGACTTTATCTTACGTATTTTTTAATGATGTAAATATCAATTACAAATTTCAATAAGTTATTTAAATTATGCTTTAGAATCAAGTTTAGATAGAAAATACAAAGTACAATTGTTTATTTAGGTTGCCCGTCACTGATATTCCTTTCGAGAGATGAAACTGACGTTAAATTCGGCTTTAGCCTTTTAGGTTGTTTGTGTTTGAAAGGTTTCAAACAATAATAACAAGTGTGACAAATTTGTTTTAGTATTAATTTGTATGTCATCATATTTGTGTTTCAGTAGTACCAAAGGTAAGCAGCGCTATGCACCTATGCAGTACGGTTTGTTGGTTCTATTATATTTTTACACAATGCTACACGGGCACTGATGTGCCTATCAATCAGACAGTTGGTAAGCTCGAATAATAATAATAAAGTCTATGTCCTCTTATCGTCTGTGTCCACTTCGAAGGATGATGTCAGGGGCGTGTATTGCAAACAGCGCATATCACTATGTGCAATATGTGCATATTGCACATATCACTACAAACCCGTTCAGTGTTCGCCCAAAGCAGTTCACAAAGATATAACGTGGAGAGAAAATGATATATCTCATAATGTCTGCACACATACACGTTAATTATGTTGAGTGCACTTAAAATGGCAAAACTGTCCTATTTCAATATTGTATTTTCCAAGCCAGCAAGTTACTGGTTAGGCTTATAACAACTAATACCCTTTAATATCCTTACTCAATACCCTTTCTGCTGGATGTATTGTATAGTAAACTGTTCAGTTTAACTGTGTTTCATATAGCAGTTTTTACTTTTATAAGAAATTAAACGTGCCTATTATTGTTTATTCTGTCAGCTGATGCTGATATTTTGAACATGAAAGATATAATTCGAGTTATAAAATGTTCCTTATTTATCTACTAGCAAATACTAACTTTTGGTAGTTTAAATAACAATTAAGCCTAGTACTGAGAACAACTATTTAAACAAAATATGCGCAATTATATTTGTACATCAAATACTTGATGTGTATTGTGTGTGCAGGATCGTATATATTCATATCTCTCATCACATAACGACACGAGCAATATTAACGTTATGTTAAACAGTCAGGACGTTAGCGAGTATCTCAAACTCTCACCAGATGGTCTCGAGGTGTGATTCTTGTTTTATAATTTTCACTATTTATTTTTCATTTATACTACCATACGTTATTTATTATTTACACTGACCTATACTACCTACTATTTAATTATACTATTTATTATTGATTTATGCTATTTATTGATTTTATTTTTATTTATTAATTAGACACCAAAAAGGGTTAGACAATCCTGTAAGAATCACTGTTACAGTATGAATAGAATAGGTTCACAAATTACAAACTAAATTATAACTAAGAGTAATTCTTTGTGCAAATTAGCATGAACAAAACTCAAGAGTAAGAAATGTAAAAATAAGTTTAAAGCTACTAACATTTTCCTTAATAAGTTCGTAATTTATGTAATAATGTAGCATTATATATTATTGTTCTCGTCAGAGCGTGAGGAAGCCGAGTGTCCTTCCGAATTCGGCTAGCTTATGCAAAAATAAAGAAAAAATATCCAAAGCTTCATAGTTCAAACAACTCCATCACGAAATCCTTAACTATTGAGATAGATATAGGAATTATTACAATTAATTATAGCTGCCCTATAATTGGTTCCGCAATATTGTTTTATTTGTGGGTGGGGTGGGTGGGTGGGTGGGGGCTCATCCTTCAGAATACCCGCGCCACCTCTTCGCTAGGGTTCCTAGTCTTCTGGTTTTTCTTAAATCTTTTTTTGCTTCATTCGGCACATTTTTCTTAGATATTTTTCTTCCTATAAACCTTTTATCATTATTGTTAAAATAGCATAATTATTGGCTTTGAAAAATTGTTGAGAGTGCATTGGATTTAAAAATCAGGCAGTTCAAGATTCGATGCCAAGTCAGGCCATGGCCCTTTCCTGTGAGGCTGAAACTTGGATATGTTTTTAAATGAGAAAGTGATGTATTCCTTGATCATAGGTGAGTAATCAAATAATTGCTAAATTATAATAGATATTTACTTCATCAAATTGAGGTATTTAAATTCTAAGTATAATTGCTTGTAAGCAAGGAATCATACTTATTAGGCCTAAGCCATAGCTTGTTTTTTGCACTTGTGCATGTTGTGAAGGTCAAATCATTGTTATGCATCGATAGACTCCTGCAGTGATGCCAGAGGCTTAGCAAGGTCTACTGCGTCCAGCGACAAGACTAAATCCGCGCCGCATGTGTTTGTATTAAATTTTGGGTTTTCTCCTCTCTCCTTGGCACAATTTTGGGTACTTGTCCGTTAATTCACCCGAATTAAGTTTTGTTAATTGTGACGACGTTACAATTAGGGTTAGGGTTAGGGTCAGGGTAATCCTAACCCAACTCTAACCCTAATCCTAACCAAACTCCTATCCCTAAACATTATTATAACGTCTTCACAATAAATAAAATTTAATTCGGGCAAATTAATGGACAAGTACCCAATTTTGTCACCTCTCTGCGCCCTCTTTCTGCGCAATATTAATTCAATAATAATCGCAATAATGATCCAATAATCCATACTCCTTTGAACGAGTCCACTTAGTCCACCACTTCTCTCAATAACCAGTCCAACAATGGATACAAATCATATTGGATGGACGAATCTAATAAAGCTTTAGCATTCCTGTCCACATTCAAGAATGATTTCAGGCACATCATTTGTGCATGTTATAGGTGCAGTGTGACTCCAGCCTATATTAGATTGATCGCAGCACATTAAACGTATCTGTGGTGGGGGGATTTAGCAACATCGATGGAGTGTTCGCTTCAGTTATCACGTGACCGGGGTTTGAGTCCCAGGTTCGTCAACAAAAATCTCAGGGTTTCTGGAAGGTTTATCGTGCTTCAGTGAAGGGCAGAGTGTTCTGTGCCATGAATTCTTGTGTACTTAATCAATTGGAAGCCAAATTTCAAAATAGCAGAGGTCGTGCCACATCAGTTGAGGTTTATGGTAGTCTAGGCCACTCTACCAAAAAAGCACGATAAATCATGGAGTGGTCAATATAATAAAGAAATACACAAAAATAGCAACTCGATAAAAGAAACTAGCATGTGCGTGTGTCATATGTGAAAATATATACCATTCCAAAAAAATCTGATATCAGCATTGGCTGATGTACATTGTGATGGATATTGAATCCATATTGATTGTGCACAAGTACATACTTTGTGACGTTAGCTGGTTTAGATGTCTCTGGTATAGGCATTGGCTAATAAAATGGCCATGTTGGTTCCAGCAAACATATAGACAATTTGAAAGCTGCACTTGTTTCCTAGAAGCCGACTAATGCATTCACTGGTTAAGGAGACCCCTCAAAAAATAAAATTGTCTCAAAGAAGATATGGCCTACAAACTCTACAGTTTTATGCCATATACTTGAGGTTAGGCAGTGCACTAAGAGAGAGAGAGAGAGAGAGAGAGAGAGAGAGAGAGAATGAAACGGTCATTAAAATTGTGTTTTTTGCCTGCTGTAGGCGCGGTGTAATGAGAGCTAGGCAAAGACGTCGTAGATATCATCATTGGCTAATGAAACAGACATCAAACTCGTATTTGTTGCATGTTGTAGGCTCGGTGTGATGCGAGCTTGTTTGAGAGTGTTCGATGCACATTTGAGGTGGACTCTGGTGTCTGGTATTATGAGGTTGAGATCATCACTGGTGGTGTCATGCAGATAGGCTGGGCCACCAAAGATAGCAAGTTCCTTAATTATGTGAGTATACACCAGAGTTGTAGTCACGTACTTTGGTCTTGAGTACAAGTACAAGTACCAGGGTTACAAGTACAAGTACTTAGGTTTCA
Organism: Enchytraeus norvegicus; assembly: GCA_034695365.1. NCBI lineage: Eukaryota > Metazoa > Annelida > Clitellata > Enchytraeida > Enchytraeidae > Enchytraeus > Enchytraeus norvegicus. The sequence goes on along the minus strand of JAQFZF010001120.1, from coordinate 7,131 downwards.
AGTACAAGTACAAGTACTTTTTTGACTCCAATTCAAGTACATACTCAAGTACCGGAAAAAATAATTAAATAATAGCATCAATTTTAGCGAGTATATTTTAACATACATTTTTAAAGAGGGGAGTTAATATTGAGGCTAATGGAGGGATCAAGGGTCCAACATCGGTATTTTAACGGGTCGAATTTTAATCATTTGAAAATCATGGGGTCATGGACCCTCTCCCCCCTCAGGTAGGGGGGGGGGGGAGGACACCCCCGTAAATCCTCGCCTGTAGGACTGCATAAAGTGTGTACAGAGTTGCTAGAAACCTGGCGGCGGGCCCTGGATGACCCCTCTCCAAAATAACGTTGATGGAGGTTGTTGGCGGCACAGCTAACAGCCTGGGTGAGCAACAACAACAACTATAGTGTGTAGGTCTAAGCTTATTAAGAAATTCTTTACTGTAACTCGCATTAAACAAATATGTTAATTTTTGTTAATTAGTCTACTGTATATAATAAGTTAATTGAATTTTATACTATTGAATTAGATCAAAAACCAAATGTTAGAGACCAGGTCATAAAATAAAGATACCTAAATATTGTAAAATCATTAGTTCAAATAATGTCGCCTGAAGTTAAAGATGGCAAATGTTGTCGTTGTGAACTTTAGCAAGTGCGCTGTTACCTAACAATGTTTCAACACAAAGCGACCCGTCATAGAATTGAAACCTTGAATGTCCATGTCACAACATGATAGGCCTACACAATGATCGGCTAATCTCCAATAATTATAACTAACAAGGCTTCTACGAGCGTTGAAGCCGTTCATGCAGTAAGTTAGTTGACACTTGCTAAATCAAAGGTGGCCCTGTCACTCGCACTTGTACTTGTGTTTGATTGGTTAGTTTTTAACATTACTATATTACAAGCAATTGTTATATAACTTATTATCCAAAATGAGACAGACTGAAGTACTTGAAAAATTCAAGTACCTAGGTCTCGAATACAAGTACGAGTACTTGGGTCTCAAGTACAAGTACAAGTACTTAGGTCCCGAGTACAAGTACGAGTACAAGTACTTCAGTCTCGAGTACGAGTACAAGTGCTCTAAAATTGTACTCGAGTTGTACTCGAATTGTACTCAAGTTGTACTGATTACACACACAAAAGTACACGCACTACTCCTACTCACACATGATTATGGCAATGGCTCTCAATTTTTTTTCTTTTCAAATAATTGACACACTTTTCTCTGTGACTCAGTAAACATCATTTAATCGCTAGTAGATCTTTTTTGTTATTAATGCCCTCTTCATTTTTAGTAAAATTTTATATTGTAATGCGTACTTTTATTTTCATATTTGTGAAAGTTAATATGCTGAAATGTAGAGAAAGAAGAAGACGAAATGCGCGAGGCAGACCTTGACCTTGCAGAGTTTGTTTACTTTGGAGCTGTGACGTAGACTTCCAGGGTCACAGCCATATTCCAAATTAGGCAGATTCCGCGTAACTTTAGTATTGGGACAGAGAGGTGTATTACACAGCTGATCCTAATCTAAATTATCCGTATCGGGGCTTCGTCACCATTTATTGGACTTAGGTGTCCGATGGTTTAAAGAGATAGTTTATTATAACACTAGTCCGGTACCAACGAGGAATTGAGATAGTTTTCCCGTGGACTAGGACACAAAACAAGGGCTTGTTTTGTGAGTTACTATCGCGCTCTAAAGTTGACTAAATTCGTCAAGTCGTGGAATTATAGGATACGCTCCTATCTACTATTTGTAACTATTTTTATTTTGTCCTGTATAAAGAATATTTTTAATTCATTCGGTAATTTTTTGACGAACTTTTAACTAATCATTTATTTGACTAATTTTCCTGTACTTGTATTGTATTCGTGTAATAATTGCCAGTGGCGGATTTACCACGGTACAGATGGTACATCTGTACCGTGGTAAATCAAAACCCACTTACCTTCAAAATTCAAATTTAGGGGCTTACCTTTTTAAATTATTTTTTATAAGTATAATTTATTCCTCATTTGTCATTACTGATGTAGGCCAGGATCTGTATGTTAAAGAAAACACGATAAAAAATATACCACATTTTTGTAAGCCTGCATTGCAAATGCATTCTTTTTCGCTCGCTCCGCTCGCGAAACAATTTCAATCTTCTTTCGATTCTGTCAATGCGGCGCCCCTTCCGTCTGCATGTATACTATAGAACTGACGCGTTGTAATGTGTCCATATATCATGATATTAGACATTTTCCTATCAGTAAAGTAAAATAAGTAAAGCATATAGCTGCATAGGTTCGCACACAATTTTTAATTAAAATATAAATTTCACTGTTCAGCAAATGAATAATTTATATTTTCTATATTATTATGTTCACATTGTTCAGCATGCAAAACCAAATTATAGTGGGTGGGAAAATCCAAATATACCTCTACTGCAGTGGAAAAAGTATAAAAACACACAACAGGAAGAATCGATCGAATTAGCAGTCTAAATAGTTGTCTAAGTACTAGTCAAATTACAAAAACTTTCTATTACTTGTCAAATTACAAAAAACTTTAAAGCCTAGCAATTTAACAAAGCAGGTAGACTAGTAGGGCTAGTAGTAGTTCGCCTACAGTTTGCAGGGCCAGGATAGCCTACGCGGTGGCGTCGGTGGGCCTCCATCGAAATATGTGTACCGGGCCTAAAAATGTAAATCCGGCTCTTATAATTGCTGACCTGTGTAACTAATTAGAATAAAACTCATCATTTTATTTTATCCTACAAGAAGTGAAGAAAATTTGTCAATTAGTTAATTGTTGACTGAAATTTACGTCCGCTTCGTCGTTAGTGAGTTCTTCAAGTAACACCAAACCAGCATGATAAATCAGTATTGATTTCTTCAAATAAATAATTACAATCCCCTAGGCAAACGTGAAAGAAATCTAGTCAAATTAAATTATCACAAATATAATGGTACAGTAGGCCAAGGAAACACGAGCCATTGTCCAAAACAATTACCAAGGCCTAAAATAATAAAAGATACACATAGAAATATATTATATTAAAACCCACATCATTATACGCGTACCACGGACCATTATGATACCTAATTGAACATCAGCCCCGCTGTTGTTGGCTCTGATGAACCTCTCCACCTCGGACTGGAAGGGAACTCCACCAACGTGTAGCTGAGAGGTGAGACTGAGGTTTCTTTGTTGAGAGACTTCTCCAGAGGAGACTTGGCTCAGGGTGTCCACCGTCGCCATCATCTGAAGCAGTAGAAACAGATTCAGAGAACAAATCACGATGCGGTGTAAGTCACCGCTACACAAAGTGGCGTCTATCCCCCCAAATTCCATGTAACTTTATGACGCAAGCTCCCCCCCTCAATAAAAAAATCGTTGACACCAAATCATCGCTCGGCGTACAGTGTCTTGAATAAAGCGCGTAAATTTAGCGAGCGAAGCGAGCAAAAACAATTTTGGACTCTTCAAACTAAATTTGTCCCCATTTTCTTGATCTTCTACTGTACAGTCACTACAGTGGAACTGCTCATTATTTCTAAACTGCATTCTCAGTTATTTATGAGTAAAGGAATACTTGATTTTTTCCACTCCCCTCCCCCCAAATTTTAGATAGTTACTAATATTTTCCACTCCCCTCACAATTTTCCATGGCGCAGGCTGCGCCATGAAGGTATAGGGATAGACGCCCTTGGCTACACAGTGTTGGTAAACTCGTACATGTTGCTCGCGCAGAGGCTCGAGATCAGTTCCTGTGTCGATCAGAGAGCTAAACTTCAGATTATGTGCAACATGCTAATCAAACCTTGCATTCCGACGTGGATCAGTCAATTGTTATTAGTCATTTATAATTTTATTTATTTTTATTTATTTATTTATCACGACACACATTTCACAGTTACAAACTTAGATAAAATATTAACGGTGCACGTGAACGGCAATACAGGCCCACAAGTGGCGCTTACATATTCCGACTTTACTACGATTCTTATACTAGTACTTAAGTGCAAAAATAGGCTTATAGTGTTATCATCTTTAAATAAATATAGGGCATAAACATCTTAGTTACTTAGTAACATATACAACAAATACTGGTAGCCTCTATACAAACGTGACAGCATGAGGGCAGCACAGTGAATCAAATGTGAAGAAAATAGTGATTAGTACAGTTAATATTATATCATTATAAAAACACATTAATATGCGTTAAAAGTAATTAAAAAAATTCTTTATAAAAGTCCAAATTAAACATTTACAATAGACATGGTAGACTATATAGAATAGCAATGCGGTTAAGTTTAATAAGCAATTAAGCATCAAAGCTATGTTAGCATCACAGTAACACACTTTAAAACATCATAACGGATTAATGACAAAAGCGAATTAAAAGCTAAAAAGCAAATTGAAGAATGGTTTAAAAACAGAAGACATTAATTAGGACTCCGATAATTAAAATAGTATTTGGTGAAATAAAATAAAAATTAGCCATATAAAAATTTAATTGGCCATGTCATATCTACTCCTTAAATAATAATGCAAATCAATACTATCAATGCATCTTTTAAGAACATTAAATGATGTAGCCTGAACTACACTGGCAGGCAAAGAATTCCAAGCAGATATACATCTATTTCTAGAATAAAATCTTTCACTATTTAAACGAAATGAATTTGTATAAATGCATGCACCGTTACTTCTGGTAATACCTTGCTTAAAGGAAAAGAACTCATCGACAGGTAAATCAACCCATTCGACGATTATTTTAAAATACATGCATAGATCGACTTATAATCGGCGCTGTTCCAGAGATTCAGTTCCAAATGTTTTAAGTCTATCAGAGTATTGTTACTCATATGACCGAACCTGCAGAAAATTCCCAATTTTGCACGCGTAATCTGTGGTTTCAAAAGCCGCTGTGTTAGCACTGGACCACATTGTTCGTTGCATTTTATATTACCTTAATTTACTTAATTATAAATACTTTTACTATTAATAACGTTAGCATAATACGAATACAACTCCTCCACATTCTGTTTCACCTGGCTGAGCTGTCAGCCTGTTGACACTGAACAACATGTTATGCTGTTTCTGTCATTTGATGTCTATTATAATGCCTAGCTAGTAGCTACAAACCTACAGCTGCAGTTAAGACTGCCTATAGCTTTTGTAAGTCAAGTCATTAAACACGCTTGTAACTATTACACTACTAGTGAAAAGGCATTTCATAAAGGCTTTCTACGAAACAATTCATAAATTGTACTTGTTTTTTGGGGGGGGGGGGTTTCATAGTTCACCCCCCTCCCCCCCCCCCCGCACCAGCCTCCCCCCCGACATTCAATAGACATGTAAATGGACTCTGCTGCACTTCTATTCTTCTTTCGCTCCGTTGCAGACGTACAGGTCAGACAATGACCCAAACACAGGACACTCACCCACAGAGTTAATTAATCAATCAATGAGGGTTTAACGTCCGGTTCCTTACCCAAAGGCGATGTCAGGGACGTTTCAAACAGCAGAGTAGACTGCTAATTACCGGTAGCCTCAAACAGCAGGTCCATTCCATCTGATCTGTTGTCACAATTTTAGAGGTCTAGATGGGATCTATCTATCTACCTATATGTGTGGGTTTAACGTCAAGGTTCAGAAGCCCGAAAGGCTTCTCTTCAAGACGCCATGACCTTTTGATGACTGTAAGAGATGACCACGGGGTCGCCTCTTGGTCTATTCTTGTTTCTTTTTCTTTCCATACAACGTTCATCGTACTAGCATGCTGAGAGAGTTCAGTTGGACTTGTGCTGTACTAGGGGTGATGACCACACTGTCCGGCCGGTGTCTGCCACTGCTTTAGTTGTTGCATAGTTTTAGCAGCTTTGCTATCTTGGCTTTGGTCTGAGGTAAGTGCTCTGCCTTGAGCGATCTTGCGAATTCTTTGGAGTATTTGTAGTCTTGGCCTTTGGTTCATTTTTTCTGTTCTAGATTGCGGCAGATAGCTGTGTGTGTTTGGAGATATTCTTCTATTAGCACTTAATCAGCCTGTGCTTTAGATAGCTCCTCGAGGTCTTCCTTGGTTGCTGCTGCTGTTATGGCTACTGGTGTCTTAGCTTGTTCTGCGTACGATTTCTTGTTTGTGTTACTTAAATCGAGTCCTGTGGCAGACGATGATGCTTGATCAGCTTTGTTTGCAGCGAATAGCCAGTCTAAGTTTCCTGGAGCGGGGTTGCTAGGAGTATGTGATGGTCCCGGGGTGGGCCCCTTCTGTTTTTGTGTTTTTCGGCCGGTCCGCAGGCTTCAGAGTCTGTCTTCAGTACTGGCCTCAGTACTGGCTTCAGAGTCGTTCTGAGCTCCCATGTCCATTCCCTGAGCTTCGCCTTCCGGAGTGAAGTGTTGACCAACAAAGCATTTTCGAGCTCTGACTTTATCCTGAGGATCGATTCCTGAGAATTATTTCAGGCCATTTCCTTCTCGGCGTGTTTTGCCGCTAGAGTAGAGATTGCACTGAGTGCGTTACTGACGATCTTCTCCATGTCTGCTGGGACTTGTTTGTCCGGTGCCGGCAGGGATATCGTGTTGACTGCTCTAGGAAACTCCTTGTTTACCCGATCAGGTACTATCTTTTTGTTTCAACGGTTGTTGGCATTCTTCAGTTGTGCAAACTTTAGAAATTTCTTAGCAAGGGAGCCGAAGTTCTTGTTAGCTGATTTAGGATGAGCGACACGGTTATCCCTGATGTTCGCTCCTCCCTTCTGCCCGCCTCGTCTCTCCTTCTTCTGATCGGGTTGTTTAGGGCCGACAATGGTCGGTCCCTTGCTGGGAGCCTTAGCATTCTCGATTTTGATGATTCTCGCTTCCATCGCCTCTAATTTCTCTAGAATTTTCTCCATGTTATTAGCTGTGTGTACGCTCGCCTCAACGTCTAACACTCCAATTGAAAAAAAACTTTATTCTTTAAAAAAAATCTGTCTAGATGGGACACTCGCCACTGCTCTTTTATTAGGTTAGATATATTAGACCGTGACCTATGTCACGGATTCTAGCCAGTGCGTCAATAATCGTTAGTTCTATTACGATATACCATATCATATACCATATCATATACCATATCATATACCATATCATATACC